>CM038794.1:88212644-88287795 GCA_021764765.1 Vicia sativa | reverse complement strand
TGTTGAAAAAGTCAATGTGAAAGTGTATGCGCATTAATTGATTTTTTTTCTTTTTTTTTTGAAGATTTTAGTTGTTTTTAGGATTATCATTTCTGTGAAAGGGTAAAAATGAAAATAAACACAAAGTGGGGAATCAAAACAACGCTTATTTATGATTCACAATATGAAACAGGGCCCTAAATACAAACTCATTGCCTCGGGCAAGACAAAGAGAAATTATTTTAAAAGCTAAACCCTAAAACATCTCTTCGCTGGGTGGCGAGAGTTCAAAACAAAAGCAAAGATAAACTACTTAGAACTAGGAGGCGTTAGTCCTAACTTCAACAGGTTTCCAGTAGTGGCGAACTCCTTGGAAGTCGTGGTATTCTGGTAGCTTTCCGCTTGGTTTAATCCTTGAGTAGACTTTGGTCGTTGGTCAAGCAGGCTTTGAAGATTCCGGACGACGGACTTTGCCTTTCGTGGTTGCCAGCGTCCCTCTTCCGCTGATGAATAGATCGGGAAGTATGATACAAAAGATATGTGCTTCCTGCTGGCCTCGTGTTGAATTAGGGATGTACCTCCAATCTTCAGAGTGAAGAGACTCATTGTCGGCGACACTTTCCAATTCGTATCCCGAATCATATTCTTGATCTTCAGTGATTACGTTGATGTAGTGATAGTCAAGATCTGGTTTAACAAATTCCACGGGCGCATTAAAGCAGAGATCTTCATTGGGGATCTCAATCTGTTGATGAGATCGAGAAGACGTATATTCTTCCTCTGGTTGACTAGGATACTCAAAAGAATCACCCCATCCAGTAGGCTGGATATCTTCGATCCTGATTTTCGAGCTTTCTGGCACAACGTATTTCACCATGTAATCAAATTTGCCACTTGGTTCTCCCAAGGTATCCCAAACTTCGGGGCGGTGGATTTTCATTTTGTGACATGCCTTTGAATTGATCAATTGGAGGACAATACGGTGCGTAGGATTCTTCCTGAGACACATATTCAGGGCCATTCAGATAAGTGTTCCACTCTTCAGATCTAGAGAGATCATCTTCAATGGTAACAACGTTAACCTCTTGGAGAACACGGTTTAAGAAACCCCCACTGTTGAATATTTCTTTGATCGGACGGAGTGCTTCATCCTTTTTCTTGTCTTTGGAGAATATGGGTGCAAACCCAAGTTCGGCTTTTGTCTCGTTCTTGACAGGTTTTACTATTTGTCCCCATCCTTCAGCATTGCCATCTTTTACTATCTGTGCTGCTTCTTTGTACGAAGAAATAGATGATCGACTTTTGCTGGTAGATTCATCTCCTAACGGATGTTCGAGGAAGTGTGTCCCTTCAACGTCGTTGGCTGTGATGAAAGAGAAACTGGACAAATGGCTTATGAGCAAAGCTTGTTCACCGATGATGGTTACTAACTTCCAATTTACCGTGAATTTCAGCTTCTGATGGAGAGTGGAAGTTACTGCTCCTGCTTCGTGGATCCATGGTCTTCCTAGTAGACAACTGTAAGCAGCTGGCACGTCCATGACCTGGAAAGTAATTTGGAAAGTGTGCGGATCGATTGTTATCGGGAGATCGACTTCCCCAATAACTGACTTCCGTGACCCATCAAAGGCTCTCACCACTATGTCATTGAATTTCATTGGTGTCCCTTTGTAAGCCAAACGAGCGAGTGTCGTTTTTGGCATTACGTTCAAAGATGAACCAGTATCTACCAATACATTGGACAGGGAATCTGATTGACAAATCATCGAGATGTGCAAGGCCAAGTTGTGATCTTTCCCTTCTTCTGGAAGTTCCTCATCACTGAAACTTAGATTATTACAAGCTGTTATGTTGGCGACAATACCTCCAAACTGATCTGTAGTCACATCGTGATCTACATAAGCTTGGTCTAGTACCTTCATTAAAGCTTCTCGGTGAGCTTCGGAGTTCAGGAGTAGAGATAGTATTGAAATCTTGGAGGGAGTCTGCATCAGCTGATCCACGACTCGGTATTCGCTCTTCTTGATTAACTTCAGTATCTCATCAAAATCTGTGTTGACGTTGGTTCTATCAGGAGGACCAACATTTGTGCTTGGATTAACAGCGGGAATCATTGCAGGATTCTCGGGAGATATGTTAACTGGATTTTGTCTAACAATAGGAACTGCAGGCAGTCTTGGTGGCAATGGAGTGTGTACTCGTCCACTTCGTGTTACTCGTCCTATCTCTGTTATGTTGACATTAGCTGGAAGAATTGGCATGGGTTTCTCCTTCCCATCCTCTATCACAGTTGCATTGTATTGATAAGGAATTGCTTTGCTAGAACTGTATGGAACAGGCCCGGGTAAGGAAATCACCAAAGGAGACCCTGGAACGTTGGAACCGCTGTATTCAATCTCCACATGTTTGGGCGTATGGAAACAGGGGATAACAACGTTTACTTTGGGATTTTCCGAGTTGATATCTGAGACTAAAAGCTCATGCGGAAAATGCCCTACTGTATTGATGTCATAGTCATCTCTGTTTCTGTAGATCTGTATGTCACCAATGTCTAGCAATCGTTGAATGTCTGCTCTTATGGTGAAACATCCTTGAGGATTCTTGAAGCAGATGTTGTAGGCTGCGTAATCGTGTTTGGTGAAGGCACCCATCGTACTGTATGTTTCATGGAGATGTACTAAGTTTCCGCTGATCAGATTCACATCTGTGACGAGATATCGATCTGTATTTCTTTTAGTATCAGACTTACTGTATGTCCACTGTGACTGGGAAGTGGATTTGCTTGCACATTTGGATTCGTATTTTTAAAGGAAAGAAGATTAGATTTCACTAATCTCTGTACTTCTGCTTTCAATGCTATTCAATGCTCAAGATCGTGGCCTGGTGCCCCTTGGTGAAAAGGGCAAGAGACGTCCGCTTTGTACCACCATGGTAATCTTTCTGGGACCGGAGGTGGTGACCTTGTCTGTATCAGATTTCTTTCTATTAGTGCAGGGTATAGTTTTTGTACGTCATTGGAATTGGGTCGAATTGCGAGACCCGAGGCGCACGGTTTTGATTGTTAAACTGCTGAGCCTGCTGCCGAGGCTGTTGAGCTTGTTGAGTGTGCTGGAACTGCGGAGCAAATCCTGTGTTTGGGCTTGTGTTAACGGCGGGTGTTATGGCAGCTACCTGTCGTTGTTGACTCACATTCTTTCGCGGTTTCCCTCGGGATACCATTCCTATGTCATGCTCTTTTTTCTTTGGAAAACTGGTCCCAACCTTTCTAGTTCCACTGGAAGATCCTGTTTCCTTGGTTAGGCGTCCGGTTCGAACTCCTTCTTCTAGCCGCATTCCCATGCCTACCATCTCAGTGAAATCTCCAGGAGCGCTAGCGATCATTCGTTCGTAATAGAATGAGGCAAGAGTATTTAAGAATACCTTAGTCATCTCTTTCTCTTCTAATGGTGTGTTGACTTGGGCAGCAATTTCCCTCCATCGTTGAGCGTACTCTTTGAATGTCTCTCTTTCTTTCTGAGACATGGAGCGGAGTTGATCCCGATCAGGAGCCATGTCCAAGTTGAACTTATATTGTTGTACGAAAGCTTCCCCTAAGTCATTGAATGTTTGGATACTTGCGCTATCTAACCCCATGTACCACTTTAGTGCGGCACCGGTGAGACTATCTTGGAAGTAGTGGATTAACAACTGGTGATCGTCGTTGTATGTGGACATTTTCCTGGCATACATCGGGAGATGACTTTGTGGACAGGAGTTTCCTTTGTACTTTTCAAAGTCAGGGACTTTGAATTTCGCAGGTATCCATATGCGAGGAACTAAGCAAAGATCCTGGGCGTTTTTCCCTAACAATTCTTTTCCACGAATTGTTTTTATCTCAAGCTACATTTTGAGGAGTTGTTCCTGGAGTATCTCCATCGAACCACGTGAATTCGTGTTATTGCCCGGAATATGGTGAACTTCTTCGTCTACAGTAATGTGCACTACGGAAGCTGAGTTTGTCATGATCGGTTGAGAAACCGTCATTGTTACTTGTGGAAGAGTTACTTCCACGTTGCGGAGTAAGTGCTGAGTTTTGCTGCAAAGTAGGTACTTCAAGCGTGGTTGTTTGTACTTGAGAAGTCGGTTGCCGAAATCCGATGCCAAAGTTGAAAGGCATGCCCCATGGATAGCCTTCTGGCATACTGAAGAGTGAGCTACTGGCTGCAACAGTTGGAACTGGAGTTGTAGTGTCTTCTGAAATCGCTGCTTGATTTTGACTGCTCGAGGCTGCTTGCTGACTTTGCGCTGCTGCCAATGAATTGACCAAAGAAGTGAGTCTCTCCACCTCTTCTTGTAGTGTTGTTACTGTGCTGTGAAGCTCAACATTTTCTTGCTCAAATCCTTCCATTACTTTCCTTCTTTTTGAACGTGTATTGTATGTTCGAGTAGGCTGTGGACGCGGTCAAGAAACTCTAAGACGCGACAGCTTGGCGATCTTTTCCTATCTGTTGGAAAAAATTCCAAAAGATCAGACTCTAGACAATAGACTCAAAATGCAAAGTATGATGCATGATTATGAATGTAACGAAAGATTTCCAAAGAATTTACGCTAAAAGAGAAATTTCTGGCAAATATTTGGATGGAAAGCACACATTTTATTTATTGAAAGAAGATTACAACAATTCTGTTTTTGAGCATTGCTCACACAAAATGATAAAATAAATGATAAAAAATTACAATCTAAACTAATTAATCGTCCTCGTCGGATGAGGATCCAAAGGCTTGATGTAGCTTCAACTTCAGGATTTCTTTCCCATAATGAGCTTTCAGTTCAACTTTCTCGGATTTTAGCTTGCTAATGACTTTCTTCCACTCGTCGGGAGCAGGATCGCTGGTTGGTTGTCATTTCCTCAAGCATTATTTTCCTTTCTTTGATGTATCTTTTGATCGCGTTATCTTTCTGGCGAATCTTCTCATCTTTCTCCATGAGCCATTCATCCTGGAAGTAAAGCGTCTTTTCATGATCTTTGACCTGCTTCTTAAGCTTTTCATTCTCGAGGTCAGTCTTAAGGAACTTGTTTTCCAAAGCTTCTTTCTCAAGTCTCATCTTGGCCAAAGCTTCTTGGTATTCTCCCATAGTCTTAACGGGACAAATTATTGATTTGGAAGCGATTGAGAACATGGGTTCCTCACAAGCGTAAGGCATTCGAAATTCCTTCGCTCTTTTCTTCACCCAAGAAGTGTAGATTTCCATGGCTACACACTTCTTTGCTTTCCCTTTTTCCTTCCTTCGGATGTGATGCCAAGCTCTGATCATTCTGGCTTTCAAACCTTGGGAGTCCTCCCCTTCATGATAGAAGTAGCTTTCTACTGTAAAACCAAGAGGTTTACTAGAGTTTGCATATCCGAGTTGACGTCTCGCCAAGAATGGGTTGTAGTTGATTCCTCCTTTTGTACTAATGAGTGGTACGTTGGCAAATTCTCCACAGCTCTCAATGATTTCCATCTCATTGTCTGCTAAGGTATACCAATGGATATCGTCGTTTGTTAGAGACATGAGTCTTCTTGACCAATGCCAATCGTCTTTGTTTTCGCGGAAAATAGGAGATTTAGGCAAGTGTGAGACAATCCATTTGAAAAACAGAGGCACACAACACACGATAGTACCATCTCCTTGACGATTCCGATGATGAATGGAGAAGTAAGTGTCACCAAGCAGAGTGGGAACGGGATTTCCAATCAGAAAGATCCTTATGGCGTGGATATCAACGAAATTTGGGACGTTGGGAAACAACACCAATCCATAGAGGAGTAAAGCTAAAATAGATTCAAAGGCTACCATACTTCCGGCCTCAGAGAATTTAAGAGCCTTCTCCATTAGGAACTTTGAAGTCAATCCTAAGAGTTTTCCTCTGGTAGTTAGGTTTTTGTCTATCTCAGATTTCTTTAAATGAGTCATCGTTGCAATGACTGGTGACTTAGGAATGGTTTCCAAACCATTGAAAGGCACTTTGTCCTACATCGAGATACCTAGTATGTGCGCATTTTCCAAAGTAGGCATCAACCGATAGTCAGGGAAAGTGAAACAGCGATAGACTGGATCGTAAAACTGAACGAAAGTTTTGAGAAGTCCTTCATCAACGTTAGTGTTCAAAATAGTTAAAAGAGTTCCATAGCGTTTCTCAAACCGAGGGATCTTCTACCAAGGATGCTAACTCTTTCAACTTTCCCACGCCAGAATTCTAAACCGATCTCTTGGTGAATCTTCCTCTGACGTCCATCACTCTAACCTAAAATATTTACAGAGAAAAATCTCTAAATTCTTTGGAAATGGGAAGAGAAATGAAGTTTTTGAATGAATGCATGAATGCGGCAAACATGGTTAGTAGGTATACACACGGTCAAGCCGCTCAAGTCACGAGCATGAGGCCAACGATAAGAATCAAACGTGGGTAAGTTCTAAGGGCTTATTCATCTGTTGAAACGGGTTCTACTGATAATACAGGCTCAACACTCCTCTTTGAAATATTATCGGATTTGTTGAATACTCGATGGTCCAATAATATTTTTCAAGAGAAACTCGCCTGATCGTTGTCTCGCATGACAATTATTCTAGGCTTACGCCCGAATAATCTCTGCCCTACATCCTAAATGGCCAGGATGGGTTATGTGTTCTACAGCCACTCAGCTTCGCAAGTTCCCTTGAAAGAAAAATGTCTTCGCAAATACTTGCTAAACACAAATACCCCCAAGACAACCTCCATTGAGAGAGGGATCTCAAATTAACTCCGTAAGTACTGAGACTTCTCACAAGTTAATAGGACTATACCCCCACATAGATCTTAAAATGTTTCTAACCGGTTAGGATTTCTTTCCATCGATGAAATCGAAAACATACAATTAAAGAAAAACAAACATATGCACATATGAAAGCTTAACCCCTCTTTTTCTTTTTGAAAACAAAAAAAGCTTGATGCTCTTGAGTAGAGTCATTTTTTTTTTGAAAATCAAAGTTTCAGCGTACTCCCCAGCAGAGTCGCCATTTTTCCTGCTAAAGGTGTCGTACTAGAGAATAGAATCGTAATTCGTCTCGCTCAAACGATTTACTGTTTTGATTTGTTATATAAAGGGAATAGATGGAGCACCGTAAATATATATAGTTATCTATAGCTTTATATATGAATACGTTTGATATGTTTGTGTGTTTTAATTGCTATTTCTATGATTGGGAAAGTTTCTCCTTTGGGATTTTAAGAAGGATAGATTATGTGGGATCCTAGAGTTTGTTATTATTGTGCTCGCAAATATCTTTGGATCTTCTACATACATATCCCTTAGTGGGAATCAGAGCATTTGTAGTTCGGATCTAAAGGGATCTATGGTTTGTTTGGTCTGAGGGAGAAAGAAATTTTGCTCGGCAAGGATGAGACCTTGTGCCTACGTATTCTCAAAAGGATGTTGAGAAAGTCAGAGCAATCGTAGTTCCCACTTATGCTAGTGGAAGCAACGGGATGTTAGTAAGAGACACAGACAAATGTCATTTTAACGAAAAATGTATCTAATCTATTTCATCACATACATTTTGAAAAGTTTGATTGATTTAAATCTTTCATCGTAAGTTATAGGTGTTTTGCTTGAGTGTACAAGCGTTACCACTTACATGTTTAAGAAAGATGTTTGAAAAAGATTGAATCTTTTAACTGTAAGTATTGGGTGTTTTGCTTTAGTGTACAAGCGTTACCACTTACAATTAAGAGATGTTTTGTTTGAAAAAGAGTTTGAAAAGTTTTTGGTTGTATGTGATGTGATAGATGAGATACTTCTTCCATAGAGATGATAAACGTCTAAATCTCTAGGAGAAATTGATTGGATTAGAGGGATGCTTTTAAGAAGCCCATGGGTCCTTGTATTGTTAGCACAAGAGAAGGCATTCCGAGGGTCATCGAGGGTCCTTGTACGAAGCTCAAGAGGAAGCTATAGGGTATGGATGGCTTTGTCTTTAAAAGGGATTTCACCAGGAAACCATCCTTTTGGAATTAAGAGCAATTTCACCGGGAAATTATACTCTCAGGGTTCTATCCTAACACGGGTGATTCTTTGTATTGGAAGCCCAATAGGAGGCTGTTAAGAGATTTTATGGTCTCTTTCATTGTATGATGACCAAGAGAAGGCTAAACTCAATGAGGAGTTCTTTTGAACGAAGCCCAAGAGGAGGCTGACTCAACAGGGGAGTGCTGTCTTAGATGAAGCCTAAGCGGAGGCTAAACTCAGATGAATGAGTTACCTTGTACAAAACCCAAGAGGAGGCTAACTCTGTGGGGAGAGTTATCTTGTATAAAGCCCAAGAGGAGGCTAAACTGTGGGGAATCTATTGGTTAGACTAGTTGTTATGTTATAACTAGACAGTTGTATAAACAAGTGTGTGTATGATATGTATTCACAGGAGTTTATGAAGGAAATATAAACAATGCATGATGTTTATTTACAAGAGAAATATAAACAAGTGTGTGTAAAACGAACGTTTAAAACGAGCGTAACTTTATTATTTACAAGTTTGAATTGGGTACAAGGAAGTAAATATGTACACGAACGAGTGTTTATGTACGAGAGAATGTGGATGTACATAGGAGGGTTGGGACTTACACCATAAGGGTGGCCCATTGGTTTAAAAGCAGTTTCACCGGGAATAATGCTCCTTTCAATACCAATGGTATTCAGTGGTATACACAGACGAAACGGAAAACAAACGATCGAAGTTTATCTGTGTTTGAGTATTTACAAAAAGTATCTGTATTATGTACAGGTAAAAGTTTGTATGTGTTTGGAAAGAATTTGATATGTACAAGGAAAATATGTATATACATAAAGAATGTTGGTTAGGACTTACATCGTAAGGGAGGCCCATGATCAGTTAAGAAAACGAGAGAAAATGAATTCGGTTTTATCGTTTAATCGGATCGATCATCGAAAAAGATGTAAGTTTTGATGAAAAGTTTTGAAGAATGTTATTTAAAAGTGTTTTTGAAATGTAAATTTTACTTGTAAGAAGTTTTGAAAAGAATCGGGATTCGAAAGTTTGAAAAAAATCACCTTTAAAGGTGTTTTGAAAAGTGCTCAAAGTATCGCTGCCCGATTAAAATATAATCGGATGAAAGTTTTTTTTGAAAATTTTTGCACTATCCTAAAATAGATACATTAATTGACAAGTGTACAAAAAATCACCTTAAAATGAGGAGTTTTGATTGGTTAAAAAAAATGTCAAAGTTTGTAAAAAAATATGAAAAAAATCACAAAGTTTGAAAAAATGGTCCCATGAGGCTTGAACCCGGACCCGCAAGTACGTGCACAAAGACTTAAGAGTGAGCTTAAATCAGGAAATACATCGTGTATTGAAGTCAAACCACGTGTTAATATTATATTGGAATTTTTAATTTGAAAACAACAAGAACACGCTAACTCCATCTTCGCCTTCTTCAATCTTTGTTCAAACCTAGATTCTTTGTTTCTCAATGAAAATGGATGATGTATACATCAAACTTGCACGAATTTTAACAAGGAACATGATGGTAGTGGTTAATTTCATTTATTTTTGGTTTAACATGGTTGAATTTCTGATGAACACGAAGAACCCTAAATCGAAAATTTAATTGAAATCACGTATGGTTGATGATTTATTCAATTGATCGAGGGTTAATGATCGAATGGTGCAGAAAACAAATGGCCAAGAGTTTTTCAATTGAATCAAAGAATCATGGAGTTGAAGTTCGAGCCCACCGCTGAAGTCGGAATTGAATTCGATGAATGAGTGTTTCCAGTCGTGTTTTGAGGATTGTTTGAGCACCAACGGCCTATGTGGAAGGTGTATGATCACCCTGCTTGTTCTGGAATACTCTGGAACTCTTCACCCAAGTCAACCTGCATAAGCTCAAAATAGAAACTGGAAATCGTGGTTAGAGTGTTATGATTGTTGTTTATGATCTGCATCATCTCTATGATGTATGTTGATGGTGTTTGAATGATTAGAACTCAAATTACTCAAGCCAAGCTATGAATTCGAATCTTAAGGCAGTTTTGCAAGCTTATGGACATGAAATGTGAAAACTGTTTTTTAGCTTTCCTTGTGTTGATCTTATGTTTCAAACATGTTAGATATTTATTATAAGATATGTTAGACACCAAAATTCTTCATGGTTTTCACAAGTTTTCAAAATTGCATGAATTCTCAAAATGCACTATGTTTCTTGAATTTCAAGTAAGAAGAGAGAAAGTATGTCTTGGCATTACTTTGGTGTAGTTTGAATGGCAAGCAAGACCTCTATTTATAGGCCTCAAGTTCTGAAAATAATTGAGAAAGTTTTGGCCATTGGTAAATTTGATTGTTTAGAGGGCAAGGAAGTCTTTTGCATTAAATGCAAAAAGAAGCTCTCTTTAACCATGGTTAATTTCAACTTGATCCTATCTTATAATAATTACATCCAACTGATTTTTATCAGTTCTAACTTATCTTGGCAAGGTGCAAATGTTCTAGAAGAAGAAAATGCAAATGACCTATAATCTTGAATTTTGAACTTGAAATTCATGAATATGAGCCTTATGTTTCAATTTCAAAAGTATAGCTAGACACCATGGATTTGAGAGTTCTTTGACATTTTGGAAAGCTTGTTTCAAGGGCTACAACTTTCATGTTTTGAGTTTTTCCAATTCAAAGTGGAACTATGTGAAAAATGCCATAAAGTTTGGAAAAGTACAAAATTTTAACACTTGAAAATTTTTCCTGTTAGAAATTTTGACTTTTGTTGACTTTTCCAAATCCTTTGATTTTTATGATCATGATGGATCATTTGAAGTATTTTGATGATGGAAAAGTTTTTTTGAAAAGTTGACCAAAAGTCAAAGTTTGACTTTTCTCGCGTATGAAATTTCATCAGATGTTTCAGAAATTGACTGATGAATCCTGTGAACTTCTGTGATGTTTTGAATCCAGAAATTAGGTCAAGATGTTGTATCTAAGATATGAAGATCAATATCCAATAAAAAAAGTTATTCATTGATCAGAAAATCAGAGATTGCACATGCTCGACCAAAACCCTAATTGGTCGATCCTTGATAGATCATGAGGAAAATTTTGATATCTGAAGCTCAGAGGTTGATGATTTGATCAAGATAGATCAAATGAGGTGAGTAAAACTCAAACCCTAATTGGTTTCCTCTTGAATCAGTTGAAAATTTGATGAAACCCTAATTTTGACCTATGAATGCTACACCCGATTAATGCTGTTCTGAGCTGTTAGTGATGCAATGATGCAAATGTAAGGTGGTATATTAGGTCGAAATTGGGTATGACACATCCGCTAAGTCACCCAAGTACGGATACGCCATTTTCTAGCGATAATACCACTCCAATTGAGTTCCGACAAACTCTTGAAAATAATGCATCCACAACTTTCTTTCATCACGCGGGGTTGATATTCAACATAGACTTCAAATGCCGACAGAAATGCCATCATACTTGGCAAAAGTAGGAACTTTGAACTTGGGAGGAATCACCACACTGTGGACAAGACTCAAATCATCAAAATTCACCGAGATCTTCGTGTTTTCCACAAAGATTCGTGCGTTCTTCAAGTTTCTTGTACTTATCATCTTCATCAGAGTACTGGTCATTATCATAGTGATCTTCTTTGTCCTTCTCAGGCTCACGCTGGTCTTCTTCGTGTCCCTTGACACTTCCCTCAGTCTTGACAGTCCCTTCTGAGAGCTCTATCCGGCTGACTACTTTAGGACCACCTTTGTAACGTCTACCCATGTTGAGAACACCAACAACCCTCTTCTTTCTGTTGATTAGTTTCTTCAGATCTTCTTGGCGTTGGACCAAGCTAGTGAACATTTCCTGGAATTGAACATTTTGAGCCTGGAGGTCTTTGACAGTCTGTTCAAGAGCCATTTCTGCTAAAATAATAGCGAGAAAATGAGAAAACCGATCTTCAATCTACCTGTTATGAGATATTATTCCATGATATGCGATGTTTATGCAAATGGAATGCAATGTTTTCAAGGACCTTAAGGATTTAAATTTGTTAAACAAGCACGAACAAACATTTATTAGTTCTCTTTTTATTCTCTTTCTTTTTAAGTACAAAAGATAGTTTAAAACAATAAAAGGAAAGCATATAAATCCTAAAGCTCTAAGTCTCCCATGGGCGCTTCCTCTTGGTGCCGAGGTAGGCGTTGATGTTCCGCTCCTCGTGAAGTAGCTTGGTCAACTCTAGTACCTTCTTCTCGCTTGCATAGCACTGAGCTTCGAATGTATCCCTTTCTTCCTTAAGCTGAATCCAGGATCTCTTCAACTCTTCAAAATCAGTAGGCAACAGGTTCCATAATTACTGGTAGAACAGTCGTGAATGGCATCATGAGGTTTTGAGCTCGAGCTCGCACCCATTTGAGGTAAGGTTTTCAAGTAATGGAGTTTTGGTGCCCCAAAGTCTTGGTATCAGTCTTCTTTACCATGCCCCAAGCGTGTATGAACCTTCGACGGTAATTCTGGAGATCATGGTTGTAGTCGAACACAATGTCTTGGAGAAGCATATCATGTGGACCATCTCTTCGAGCAAAACCAAACTGGCGTAGAGCTAGAGAAGGATTGTAAGTGATACCTCCCCTTATGCCAAGGAGTGGTACATTTGGGAATTCTCCACAATGCTCAATGAATGTGAAGTCCTTTTGAGAGAAAAGACACCAACGGATATCTGAGTGAGAGAGTGACATTAGCCTTTGAGACCACTTCAATCTTTGCTCGTTCTTCAAAACTGATGGAGGAAGGTGCGAAATAAACCACCTGGAGAGTAACGGTATACAACACATAAGAGTTCCTTGTCTTTTGATAGTATGAGTGTGGAGAGAATGTAGAATGTATCCAAGTAAAGTAGGCACAAGATTGCGAGTAAGAAACAACTTGATGGCGTTGCATCTATGAATTGATCCGAGTTAGGAAATAGAACCAAACCATAGATTAGTAAGGCCACAATGTGTTCGAATGCATGGAAACTCATAGTTTTGAGGAATTCTCGGGCTTTCTTAATTAGGAACTTAGCAAGTAAACCCTTAACTCCACTTTTTTGTTTCCCAATTGGCTTCAATGTTTGAGCACTTTAGGTGTAAGGCTGATGTGATGTCTTCGTACCTAGGAACCTTTTCTAAACCGGTGAATGGCATTTGGTCAAGAATAGGTATCCCAAGTAGCTTAGAGTACTCTTCCAAGGTAGGAACCAACTGATAATCTGGGAATGTGAAGCAATGGTGTTTCAGATCAAAGAACTGGAATAAGACGTGCATCATATCTTCTTCAAAACCGGAGATAACCATGTCTTTTGATGAACTGGGCGTGATCGGGAATTTCTGAAACCAATTCTTTGAGCTGAGAAGGTATGCCCATGAAGTTGATTCGGATAGTCTTTCTAGAAGCCATAATCCCTACAAAACAGAGCAAAGACAAATCCCTAGGTCCTTGAAATAGTTACAAATGATATGCAATGCGATGATGTCATGATGACATGTTTAGCACACACCAACAATTCACACAATGGGCCTAGGTTTAAGGCTCGCATGAGGTATAGGTGATTACCCCACCAAAAGTTTGAGTTGGTTCATCCTGTCCTATAATAGTAACCGGGTTCTAGGAATCTCACATCATTGATCTTTCTCATAGGCGTTTATTTCAATACGACTACCAAGTGGTCGACCGAAAATATCCCAAAAGTCTGATCTTAATGAGCGTAGCATCGAGTATCAGCCAACCTTAGTCTGCACCAAAGTCGGCCATCTCACTACCTTCTAATGGCCAAGATGGGTCAATTAGGGTTCTAAAAGTTGAGTTAGTGTTGATGACACCACGCAGAAGCCAAATACTATCCTCAACTTGGAAATGAAGAGTATCAGGATATCCAAAGTGTCGCACTAACGTAGCCATCATGTTGACCGTTTCGGTATACGCCTAACGGTCGCGACGATCCATTTCTACTTACCTAAGGAAACCTGGATCCGGGTGTAGGATCCTCCATAAGTATAATACCCAAGCAACCCTTAAAGTAAAGCATACAAGTCAAACAGAAAACAGTAAAAGTGATCTAGAAATCCCTAAGGCATTCTCTTTAGGTGTCTCCTCGGTAGTCAGCCTGTAATACGGTGAACTCGACTTTTGATTTTTGTATCGCAAATGTGCGGATAGCAAGAGTCGCCACCGACTTTTCTTTTATCCAATTAAGGGAAGGTAAATAGTACGTAAAAGACCTTCGTTAGATTCTCGAGTAAGGTTATGAAAAGGGAAGGTATTAGCACCCCTTTCCATCCGTAGTTTTCTACGGGCTCTTAGTTGCTCTTAGATCACTTTTGAAAATTTGTGCTTCCTGTGTGTTTGACAAAAATGTTTTGAAAAGGCATTTCGCTTTGACTTTGTAATGATTCATGTAGGAATGTATACAAAGTGTTCTAAATGTTTTGTTTTTGAAAAGAGTTTGAACTTTGACAAAAGTGTGTGGTGTGAAAAGTATTTTGTTGAAGCAAGCAACTAAAAATCTTATTACCTACTCAGAATTGGTCGTTTTCGTGTTGTTTTACTTTCCTTTAGAATAGTGCTATCCTTATCATTAGTTGATAGGTAACCTATTCGGGAAATGGAAAGGACGTCGAATGGTCATAGAAGGCAACTTGTAGGAAGTATCCTAGCACATTCGAAGGGACTATCATCATTTTTCGTAGGCGACAATCGAGGGTCAAGATCTTGTATTCATAGGCGACATCGTGGGTCTATGATCTTTGTATCGAAGGGACTATGATGATTTGTTTTAAAGGCAACGGTGCTAGAATACCTCTACGTTCGAGGGACTTGACCATTTGTATTCGAAAGGCAACGAGAGAGAATTACCCTAAGGGGTGCATGTGTGAAAAGAGTGTGTCAAATTTAGATATTTTTATCTTGGAATTATGAGTGATCTATGTCCAATTTTATCTTGCCATACACGCCTAACTACTAGCAGTTTATAGGGTGCAGAAAGTAAATTGCGGAAATGTAAAGTGCGGAAAAACATAATAAGAGTGCGGAAAATAAAGGCCCTAATTAAACTATTACATCCCATAGGCAATTATATAATTGGAAAAGAAAAGCGAGAAAAATCGTTCGAAACGATACAAAAATGTAATAAATACGAGGAAATTGTATGAGAGAAAATGTTAATAAAACAAATATTTTTGAATGAGGAAAAGGTTCTATGTTAGTAATGACATTAATATGATAAGATAAATTTTGGTAATTTTCAATCGACGGCAATTTAAAACAATTAAAAGTCATTTAAACGATTAATTAATAATTAAATAACATGTGCATGCAAAAATAATAATTTTAATTTTAAAAATTAAATAAGTATTTTTCTGATGATAATGCAAAAAAGAAATATTTTTGGTGTTTTTTAGATGCATGATAAAAATATTTGAAGATAAATTAAAATAACAGGAAAATATTAAAGAAAATATAAAAATGTAAGTTAGTTTGTAAAAGAGTAAAAATATTTGGTTCTGACCAAGCTCGAACCAGGGACCTTTGAGTGAATCTTCTCATCTGCTTGCCTTTACCACTCAGCCAGCGTGCATTTGGTGTCATGGAATTGGAAATGTGTGAATATAAGTGTAAATGTGTCATGAGTTTTGAATTCAAAGCACAGTCAGCCGTGTGGACCCCAAGACGCATATATGGACGAATCAGAGAACTCCCTCGCGCCACGCCAGCCTTCACCGGTCAGAGCGAGTCAACGACGCCGGAGCCCTAGCTCCGGTCGTCTTCTCCGGTGACTATATTCCTGGAACATGCAAAATAGCGTGAATAAAGAACAAAGAGTGACCCTACCCCCCTAAATCGAGGGCTGCGAACACGATGGTGGTGTTCGTTTGCCCTGAAAATGCTTGGATAAGCTGGTTCGATTCAAACAGCTTCAAATGCCCTAGATATGGTGATTCGTATTTCCTACGTCTAAGCTTGCATGAGATGCATCATTCATGACCTATTGGATGTACTGAATCCATACAAACACACAAAAGTAGTTAACAGCGCGCATGAAATAAGCAAATCGAAATTACGAAAAATACCAAATCGGAGCTTGATGTTTTTCACGTTCTGGGTAGTTTTAGCTTCGAGTAAGGATTGGTATTGATCCTTGGGAACCTCAGGAACACAATGTAAGGCTTAGAACACCTTGAAACCTGCTGGAATTTGAAATTCGAATTTCACAACTTTGATGAATTTTTTGGAATTTTAGGGTTGCTTGTAAGGGCTAGGGTTTCGTCCTTGCCTTTGTGCAATATGTTGGGTATTTATAGAGTGAGGAATGAGAGCAAAAAGAATGAAAAAAGATCTCCTCTTGAATGCAAAAATAATTTCCTTTCAAATAAAGTCAAATCTTTTAAAAATTTGATTTTCTCTTCCATATGCAAGCTAGCACGAATTTGGCAAGTTTTGTGGGCTATCTTGGACCTCAATTTTTTAAAAAAATCCAATCCATTTGAAAATATATCTTGTTTTCATATTTTATTTAATTTAAATTTGAATTTAATGCTTTTAAATTCAAAAATAAATAAAAAAAATAGAATGTGGTCGTGGCAAGGCATCAATAGGTCACAAATAATATTATGAACAAGTTTGGATCATAAAATTATAGGCCCATTTGGAAAAAATTGGATTTTGACAAATATCTCTCTTTGTGCAATTGTCCAAAAAAGCCCAACTTGCACAAGGTGTATTTTGCTCAATTTTCCACATTATTGAGTGTTCTTGGACTTTTTAGAAAGCTCCAGGTGTCCTCTAAACAACCTATTTGGTTTCATCTTAATTGGAGTTTCCATGCTCAATAAATCTTCAAAACAAAAAGTTGACTTTTTGTTGACTTTGAAAAGGACGTGTAATGTTTTGATCCATATCTTCAAAATGAAGCATTTTTTGAACATTCTTGTGAGACATGAAGTTGTAGAGAATTGAATTTCCTTCAAAATTAGAGGTGGTGGAAAACATTTTGAGAAAGTATGAAGAAGTTATGCTCACAAAGTTCATTGACTTTTAATTGAAAAACCCTAATTTGGAAAGTTTGACTTTTGTGCAAATCTTGAGTTTCCTTGATGAATCATGATCAACCCTTGATCAAATGATGAATGTGACTTCAAAATGAGGATGTTGACCAAAAATCAGGAAGTTTGACTGTAGGTTGACCACAGTTGAATTTTGGTCCAATACAACTGATTTTCAATCATCTGAACAATTGTCTGAGGAAACTTGACTTGTGAGGCTTGGAACTTGACATGGAGAATCTTTGAAGCATATGAGGAGGCATGATGACCATTGGAGATGTTGGAAGTCCATCTTGATCTAAGAATTGCCAAACCCTAATTTGGGTTGATTGTCTAGGAGAAGGTTTGTCTGATCAACCTTTGAGGAATCCTTGAGTATAGATGTATGAAATGTTTTGAGAAGTAGGAGGGCAAATTTTGGGGTATGACACCGAGCAGTGATCCTATTAATATCATCACGTTAGTCCCCGAGCAGTGATCCTATAAAAATGATCACGTTAGTCCCTGAGCAGTGATCCTATCAACTCATCATGTTAGTCCCCGAGCAGTGATCATGTCAAACTCATCACATTAGTCCCCGAGCAGTGATCCTATCAACTTCGTCACATTAGTCCTCGAGCAGTGATCCTATCAACTTCATCATATTAGTCCCCGAGCAGTGATCCTATGAACATCATCACATTAGTCCCCGAGTAGTGATCCTATCAATTCATCACATTAATCCCCAAGTAGTGATCGTGTCAATTTATCATGTTAGTCTCCGAGCAGCGATCCTGTCAACATCATCACATTAGTCCCTGAGCAATGATTATTTATATTGTCACGTCAGTCCTCGCGGAATGAATGTTAACTTTGTTACATTGGTCCCCAAGCAATAACCAATCAACTTTCAGCTTATTATGTCTGTTTCCATGCAGTAATAGGTTATACAAGATCACATCATTCCTCATCAAGATTCAAACATAATATGTTCATCCCCAGCTGTGTATCTCTCAAGGATTATTTCCCTAAAACCTCCATATCCAAACTGAAAACTTGGTCAGATAGTGCATCAGAGGAATTCACATCTCTCTTGTTCCCCAGTTAGGGTTTCCAACAACTAAATCCCTAAGCAGAAATCAACGATCCCCAGCAAAACATCCCCATCTTCTTCAAGATGTATATCTTTTGAAATACCATAACATCTACATTCATACATCATTCATAAAAAAATCATAACATGCGCATATATCATTCATGAACATCATTACATACTTGCATGCATCATAATCTGCATAGAACTAATCCCATTCTCTCAGCTTAAATTCTCAAATAGGTGAAAGTTATTCACAAATTTCTAGACAAAAGGTCAAAGATTAATGCCCGAAACAAGACGGGAAAACTATCTGAACGACCAGACGGGTTTACCAACAGACAGCAGGATACAAATTAATACCCGAAACAAGACGGGAAAACTATCTACATCCTGACGAATACTCGTTTTAGATAAAGCCAAGACGAAGGTTTATTATGACCATCTCTTATCTTCAACTACTGTAGCTGGCATCTTCAAGCCCATCACCGACTACACGTTGATATCTTTCAACCTACAGAATACTGCATATCTGGTTAAAAATCAATACATACTAGTAACCTCATTCAAAGACGAGCATGAAGTCTAACGTACGACTCATTCCCCAGCATTAGCTTCACCAAATGGCATATATAAGCACATTCCAGTACTGGAGTGTTTAATAATCTTCTACCTTCAGGTCACGAAAGGCAAGAATACCAATCTAACCCTTCAGGTACAAGAAGATTGAACAGGGGCAAATTTTATTACTCAAAATTTTCCCTCCTATTTCCCAAGTCAATCCACATCTCTATACTCAATAATTTCTCAAAGGATAACCAGATGAACTCTCTCCTAAGCAATCAACCCACAAAACTAGGGTTTTGATTCTCTCACGTTAAAGATGATTTCTAATGCCTCAAGTGATAATTATGCCTCCTCATATGTCTCAGGGTATCATCATGTCAAGTTTCAAGCCTCATAGCTCAAGTTTGCTCAATCAATTGCTTAGATGGTTGAAAATTAGTTGTATTGGACAAAAATTCAACTGTGGTCAACATATGGTCAAACTTCATCATTTTTGATCAATATAAAGATTTTGAAGTCACATTCATCATTTTATAAAGGGTTGATCATTATTTGTCAAGAAAGCTCAAGATTTGATCAAAAGTCAAAGTTTCTAAATTAGGGTTTTTGGACAAAAAGTCAACAAAACTTTGACCAAGCTTAACTTTCACATACTTTGTAAGAAATATTTCCACCAAATCTCACTTTGAAGAGAATTCAGTTCTCTACAACTTAATGTCTCACAAGATTTGGCCAAAAATGCTTCATTTGATAGTTATGGATCAAGACATTATAGGTCCTTCTAAATGTCAACAAAAGTCATCTTTTTGAAAAGAAGTGTACATGAACATGGAAGCTTCAATGGATATGAAACCAAAAAGAGTATTTAGCGGACATCTTGAGCTTTATAAAAACCCCAAGAACACTTCAAAATGTTGAAAATTGAGAAAGATACAAGTTGTGCAAGTTTGACATTTTTGAAGAAGTGCATGAAGAGAAATACCTAGCAAATTCAATTTTTTTCTAAACGGGAAATTTTTTTATAAATTGATGCAAGGATTCATATTTGTCATTCTTGAGGTCCAAGATAGTCATCATAGCTGGCCAATTTTGTTCAAGACTACATTGCACAAGATTAAAGCAAATTTGGAAACTTTTGATGCAAACTTAAATAATTGAAAAATCAAATATTTTATCATCAATTCCATATATTTTCTTCACATATCTTGACCTAATTTTCTTCTAGTATATATGCACAATAATTCCGTATGCCAAGGGACGAAAATCTTGCACCAAGAACCTTATAAAGCATGAAAAACCGTGCCATACAAGGAACTAGCAGTGTGATTTTATACCAATTCGTGCCATTCCAAGCTTTCCATTAGCCTCTTGGTGATCATTTGACCTGTTCTATCCATTTACAATCGATCAAAACATCCAAAATCCAAAAAAACGATCACGGTTTGCACACCTCTGTTCCAATTTAGATTTCTATGATTCACGCATATTTAGTATAATTTGATTGCATATTTGTGTTCATGATGCTATTTCGAAGCTTTATGTGTAGTTCAATTCGAGTTTGAGTACAAGAATCGGGTTTCATTGATAGGGTTTAGAGAACAAAATTAGGGCTTCACGATACAGAAAAAATTGGACCAAACGAATGGTACCATTGAATTCAGGAAGCAATTTCCAATCGAACCATGGTTACCTCTGAAATTTATATTGCATATTTGTGATTTTTGAAAGTTGTAGAGATATAGCTACGGACAAGAGTCGTTGGTATAGGTTTACCCACAGAAAAGCCGTGGGTAATATCCGTGGGAAGTTCAAATCGAGGAAGACGAAGCCAGCGCACGCTTTTGGTTTGAAAATATTTTCAGCAAACATTTTTCCTTATATTCTATTTGTTTCATTATACTAACACAAAAACAGCACAACTCAGTTGGCAAGAGGTACGCGTGCATGACTCAAAGTTCCTGGGTTCGATCCCCAGGGGCTACCTCTATTTTTTCAGCATTTTTCCACTAACCTATTTTTTTACATTTCCTTATTTGCTAATTTCTTTTCCACTTAATTTCCTTTTAAAATATTTTTTAAAATACCCCAAAAATCCTAAAAAATATTTTATTTTCAAAATTAGGTTAGAAAAATATTTATTTTATTTTTGACACAAAAAAATTCTTTTTTCCTTTTATTTTAATTAATTGTTTAATTTACCATAAAATTAAACTTTAATTATTTTTCTCTAATAAAATCAATACAAAAAATACAAAAAAATATTTTTCTTATTTAAATTAGGTTTTCTACTAACCTTAAACATTTTCTACTAACATCAAAAAATCTTTTACTAATATTATTCTCTCCTTTTTCATTTTAATCATTTCCGCGATATTTTTCTGATTATTGTAACTGCTCACAAGTTGTAATTGCTAGCGTTTTATTTTCTCGCACATTTTTTACTATTATGTAACTGCCACAAAGCCGTGTAATAGCATAGGACATTTACTTTCCGCACTTTTCTTTCTGAACTCTCTTATAAACTATCTATAAACTGCTTAGATGTAAGCTAACTAGCGTTTGCATCGCAAGATTAAAATCAATCTTAGAACACCCTATTTCAAGACTAATAATATATGAATCAAACACACTCTTTCACACATGCAACCCTTAGGCTATTCTCTCTTGTTGCCTTTCGAATACAATGGTCATGTCCCTCGAACGTAGGGGTACCATTAGCAAAGACGCTTACGAATAACATCATCATAGTCCCTTCGATATAAAGATCATAGTCCTTCGATGACCCTAAGATTGTCCTTTCATATCCAACGGATAAAGTTATTGTTAGCTGAAATTTTGTAAAGTGAACTAAGGGCATGGTTCAAAGGCAAAGGCTCCTAAAGCTTAAGGATTAATCTTAGATGGAGGTAGCTTCTGGAGACATTTTAACAAGGCTAAGTCAGAAGCTCCAGAAGAAATGCTCGTTAGTTAGGAATTTGGCATGTAAGCTATGTCGACTGAGCAAACAAATAAAAAACAAGACCATGTCTACACATTATGTGATGGTCGAGTCGATAGAGATTTGAGTCGAATGAGGACACTAGTCGAAGTGATGTTGTTGTCGAAGTGGTTTGCTTGTGGACTTAGGAAATTTTGTTGTGCCTCAAGGAAGTAGACAGAATCTGAAGGCAGTTTCTTTTGAAGACACGAAGCGGGAAAAAGTCAAAAAAAAAGATCGGGTAGCCAGGTTCGTGGGGTATGAGTTCTAAATGGATGGTGAAACGTGGGCAGAAGTTACTTCTGAAGAAATAATCTCATCCGTTGATTAGTTGTTAGCAGTTACCTTGTAATTAGTATAAATAAGTTAGAAGGTTTAAAATTAGGTGTGTTCATTTGTACTCCCAAATTATTTGCTAACACTTCAATTCGCTTAAAGGAAAAAGAGTAACGCATGCTTTGATGTACGTGAATCACCACACTTTTATTTCAATGCAATCATTTTATGTTTAACTTTGTCTTTATTGCTTTTCATTTTACTCCTGCTTATTTGCTTGTTGGTCACGAGTCACCACTAGCCTTATTTCACTAAACTTACATACACTATTGGTTACGAGTCACCAATAGTCGAATCCTTCTTGTGTGGAAAACCATTTCACTATTTCCCTTAGGTTCTGGAAACCGTTTCTGGACCAAGGTCAGTTTCGTCCACAAAAGTAGTGTAATTTACTAGAAACCTTAGCACGTGTCTTGAGATTAACTGGTCGATCTCGCTAGTAACCCTTAGTTGTAGGACTCAGGGAGGACCAACGGTTGTTTACCATTTTCCACAGTAATCAGTTACCTACCAACCAATGGTATGAATAGCCTTATCCTAAAGGAGAATGAAAATAACAAGAAACGACCATTCTAGGTAATAAGATTATATTGCTTGCTCCAATCAAATAAAATTACTTTTCACACCTCACACTTTTCAAAATCTTTTCAAACACTTTGTATACATTCCAACGAGAATCATTACAAAGTTAAAACATTTTTGACACTTCGTATACATTCCAACGAGAATCATTATGAAGTCAAAGTGAATTGTCTTTCAAAACTCTTTTCACAATCACGCACACAAAACAAATTAAAGTGAGCTAAGAAATTAAGAGCCCGTAGATAACTACGGATGGAAAGGGTGCTAATACCTTTCCTTTTCGTAACTACCTCCCTTACTCAGAATTTAACAAAGGTCTTTTCCTGTTATTTTCACCTTCCCTTTATTGGATAAAAGAAAAGTCGGTGGCGGCTCTTGCTATCCGCACATTTGCGATAAAACGCAAAACAAACAAGTCAGCTCTCCCACCGTGTTACAATGATGTCGGCGTATACATTTTGGTTGAAACTTTAAAGATTCATAACTTTTAACCATAATTGCATTTGAGTCCCCGTTCGAAGCGTTAAATAGTTAGCGCGATATTCTATGTGATATTAACATGATGTATGTAAGTTGTGCAATTTGTAACGCCCCAAATTTAATTAATTATTTAATTAAATTATATAAGAATTTAATTATTGGATTATTAAATTAAAGTTGCATTTTATTCGGTTAGTTGAAGAATTGATTAATTTTATTACGTTGAAGAAATAATATTAGAATGTATTAGTATTTTAAGAATTATTAATTAAATATGGATGAGTTAGGTATAGAGATGAAATAACATTTTGAGGAGTAATAGGTAGTAGACCCAATAAGAGTTTAGTGGCCCATTATTATTTTTTAAGTGGCCTTGGTAGTAGTATAAGAAGTAGTACTAGTACTTAGAAAAAGAGAAGAAAAGAAGAACACCAAGTAGCAATAGCAGTAGAAGAGGAAAAATTGAGAATAAGGGTTTGCTAGCAGTGAGGAGAAAAGCTCAAATTTCAGTCTGTTAGTTGCCGTTTCCGATCAAGTTTCTCAAACTTTCTTAAATCCAAAGGTAATGGGTGGCGTTCGACTTGTATAATCAATTATATAATGATTTTTATGTGGGATTTTGCGTTGTATAAATTC
Organism: Vicia sativa; assembly: GCA_021764765.1. Taxonomy (NCBI): domain Eukaryota; kingdom Viridiplantae; phylum Streptophyta; class Magnoliopsida; order Fabales; family Fabaceae; genus Vicia; species Vicia sativa. The sequence continues at coordinate 88,264,081 of CM038794.1, read as the reverse complement.
ACTGTAGATTCGATGTTTTGTGATGAAATTAATAGATCAGTATTAAAAATATCGCCGTCTATTATTATTGTTGCTGGTACTGTGTTGGTGTGATTATGTGTGTAACTATATTGGTAGATAGAAGTTGTATTTTTGAAAAATAACTTGATTCTGGGTTGCACTGTAAGAACAAGTAATGCTGGAAAAATAAGGAAAATGATGAAGGAGATGAAGTTGTCAGGGGACGACGTGGTTCAGGTAGTTGTTTTGGCATTACTTTTAGGAATCTTTTAAGTATGATGAACATATGTGATAGTAGTATAGTTGTAGTCATATAATAATTATGATAGTGAATTTAACATATGGTATGTAGCAAACAAATAGCCATAACAAAATAAAATAGCAGAACGAATAATATATTAGTAGCAAACTAGTTTTGTTGAGAATATTTGATGGTCCAGAACTTCTGATTATGCAGAAATTCTGATAGGACAAAAGTTCGATAGTGAAAATCTTATGATTGTCTAGAACTTTGATAGTGCGTAAGTTCGATAAGCGTAAATTATGATGGTGTAGAACTTCTCATGGTCCATAACTTCTGATGGTGCCGAAGTTTTGATAGGAAAGAACTTTTGATGGTGCAGAACTTCTGGTGGTGCATAACTTCGATAGGGCAGAAGTTCTGATAGTGCATAAGTTCGAATGGTCAAGAACATCTGATGGTGCAGAAGTTCTGATAAGGAAAAAGTTCTAATGGTGCAATTCTCGATGGTCCGTGACTTCGATGGTGCAAAATTTTGATAGGCGTGTTCGATGGTGCGTAACTTCGATTGTGTAGAAGTTCGATGGTACGTGTTCGACAGGCGTAAGTTCGATGGTGCAAAACTTCAGATGGTCTAGAACTTCTGATGGTGTAGAATTTTTATAGGCGTTCGATGGTGCGTAACTTCGATTGCGCGTAACTTCGGCGGTGCGTGTTGATAGGCGTAAGTTCGGCGGTGCGTAACTTCGATGCTCTAGAACTTCTGATGGTGCAGAAGTTCTAATAGGGTAGAATTTCTGATGGTGTAGAACTTCTGATGGTCCAAAACTTTCGATGGTACAGAAGTTCAGATAGGGAAGAAGTTTTGATGGTGCAGAACTTCTGATTATCTATAACTTCTGTAGGTGCAAATGTTTTGATAAGGCCAAATTTTTGATGGTGCAAAACTTCTGATTGTGCAGAAGTTTTGATAGGGCCGAAGTTCTGATGGTGTAAAACTTCTGATGGTCCAGAACTTCTAATTATGCAGAAGTTTTGATAGGGAAGAAGTTATGATGGTGCAGATCTTTTGATGGTCCAGAACTTCTGATGATGCAGAAGTTCTAATAGCGCAGTAGTTTTGATGGTGCAGAAATTCTGCTGGTCCCGAACTTCTAATGGTGCATAAGTTCTAATAAGGCGTGTTCGATGGTTCGTAACTTCGATGGTCCGTAACTCGATGGTGCGTAACTCGATAGGCGTAGTTCGATGGTACAAAACTTCTGATGGTCCAGAACTTCTGATAATGCAGAAGTTCTTAGGGTAGAAGTTCTGATGGTGCAAAACTTCTGATGGTCCAGAACTTCCAATCATGCAAAAGTTTTGATAGGGAAGAAGTTTTGATGGTGCAAAACTTCTGATGGTCCGGAAGTTCTGATGGTTCAGAATTTCTGATAGGGCAGAAGTTCTGATGATGCAGAAGTTCTGATGGTCTAGAACTTCTAATGATGTAGAAGTTCTGATAGGGCAGATTTTTGATGGTCCAGAACTTCTGATGGTGTAGAAGTTCTGATAGGGAAGAAGTTCTGATGGTACAAAACATCTGATGGTCCAGAACTTCTGATGGTGTAGATGTTCTGATAGGGAAGAAGTTCTGATGGTATAGAACTTTTGATGGTCCAGAACTTCTGATGGTGCAGAAGTTCTGATAGGGAAGAAGTTATGATGGTGCAGAACTTCTAATGGTCCAAAACATTTGATGGTGCGTGTTTCGATAGGGAAGAAGTTCGATTGGTAACTTCGATGGTCCGTATAGAAACTTCAAATGTGGTACGAGCCGACGCATTGCTTTTAGGAGTCGACTCACGCTTTACCGTAACTATGAGTCGCGCAGAGAAGGAGTGCATCTTCCCGAGCGCTTCTGCACTATATCTTTCCACTCATGATCCGACCTAAGGACCCACGAGTCGGCTCATGCAGGCTGTTTTGAGAAATTTCCTTATTTTTGTATGTTCCTCACGTTCACCGGTTTGAAGCATGATATATTAGTACAGATAGGGTTTAGATAAGCATTAAAATATTCTACTTTCACCTTTGCTCTCGTAGTTTTACCTCCGATGTTTAGTAAATAAAATGACAAGTATATTTTAGTGAATACTAATCTGTAACCAGAATTAATTGAATTGTGAATATTATTAATTAATGCTTCCAATTTGTGAATGCAAGATTTTTGTTGATGATGATTTGCATAATGCAAAATGTGATGATGTTAATGATGATGTGTAACACGGTGGGAGAACTGACTTGTTTATTTTGCATGATTGGATAGTAAGAGTCGCCACCGACTTTTCTTTTATCCAATTAAGGGAAGGAGAAAAGAACAGGAAAAGTCCCTCGTTAGATTCTGAGTAAGGGAGGTGGTTATGAAAACGGAAGGTATTAGTATCCTTTCCATCAGTAGTTATCTACGGGCTCTTAATTTCTTAGCTCAATTTAATTATTTTTTTTGTTTGTGTTTGAAAAGATTTTTGAAAAGGCATTTCGCTTTGACTTCATAATGATTCACGTTGGAATGTATACAAAGTGTTTGGAATTGTTTTGTTTTGGAAAAGACTTTGTAATGATTCACGTTGGAATGTATACAAAGCGCTTAAAAATGTTTTTGAAAGTGTGAGGTGTAAAAAGTGTTTTGATTGAGCAAGCAAAAGAGACTTATTTACCTACTCAGAACGGTAGTTTCCGTGTTATTTTTCTTTCCTTTAGAATAATACTATCCATACCATTGGTTGATAGGTAACCTTATTCGTTGGATGTAAAAGGGACATTCGAAGGAACATCAGATGGTCATAGAAGGAAACTTGTAGGGATATCCTAGCATATTCGTAGGGACGATCATCACTTTCGAGGCAACAACCGAGGGACGAGATCATGTATTCGAGGAAACATCGAGGGTCATCGAGGGACTATGATCTTTTAAGTCGAAGGGACTATGATGATATATTGTAGGCAACTGTGCTAAGATACCCCCACGTTCGAGGGACAAGACCATGTATTCGAAAGGCAACAAGAGAGGGTACCCTAAGGTGGTGCAAGTGTGAAATATGTGTTGTATTCTGATATCTTTATCTTTTATTTAGTGATTTAGATTGATTTTTATCTTGCCATACACGCCTAGTTACTAGCAATTTGATAGGTGTAGAAAGTAAATTGCAGGAATGTAAAGTGCGAGAAAGTAAATGTCCTACGCTATTACATGGCTTTGGGGAAGATACATAATAGGAGCTGCAGAAAGTAAAAGCAGAAATATAAATCTACGCTATTACATGAAAACAACATTGCAACCTATACATCCTTTCTAGAATATAAATGCAAAAGAAATAAAATAGAAGAGAAAAAATGATCTAAGTGAGAAACTAAATCCTAATATTTTTGGTGTTTTTGAAAGTTAATGTTAATGTGAGAGGAACCATAATTCTGATTGATTTTAGTTAAAAAGAGGTTTCAATGAAAATTATTAATCTAAATTAAACTAATTAAGTTAATTAATTAAAAAAACATGGAGAAAATTATTTTTGAAATTAACCCTAATTAAACTAATTATTTAACCTAACTACTAATTAATTAATTAAAGAAAAGGAAATAAAAAGCAGAAAAATAAAAATAAAGAGAATCCATCAGAGCTTCTGACAGAGGCTGCCACAAAAACCAAGCCTTTGTGGTGGCGTGTTTGGGCATCCGTAAAATGGAGTTTCCGTGAGGAATCACCGAGAGTGTCCAGAGGCTGGAGCTTATGCATCCGAAGGGTCCGAAGTCACGCCTAGAGATTCTATCGCAGGACGCCCGTGTCGGAGCTTTGGAGAATCGTGTTGGAACATCCGTGTCGGAGCCTGGGGATCCGGTGTCGGAAGGGTCCAAGTCAGCTTCGAGATTCTGTTGGGGACGCCCGTAAGCTTGAGCCCGGGAATCTAGATTTGGGTACGCCAAGTTGGAGCCTGGGGATTTCGCTGGGAAGTCTAGAAGTCGGAGCTCGGAGGACTCTTCTCGAGACGCCTCTTCTAGAGATCCGTGGTTTGAACTTCTGAGTCGACTCGAAGGAAACCCGGCCATCTTCTCCGTCACCACCTTTGTAAAACTTGTGAAAACGAATGTAAAAGCAAAACAAAACATCCAGATTTAATAATTCGACCTTGCGAACACGATGGTGGGATTTGATTGTCCTAAAGCGGCATGTAACTATGGTTTCAAACTCAACAATGGCTTTCCCTAACCATGGCAAATCGATTTGGTCACTAAACCTTGCAAATGATGGATGTAACTCGCCTTATTTGGTCCTGTGAAGACATTTGCGTGTTAGTTTGATTAAAACAAGCCATAACTTAAAAAGATTTTGAAATATATACAACGGGATGCATGCATATTGGATGATACAGCCAACATGAACTATGTACAAGGGTGTATTCTTACCTTTACCTACCTCAGGAACACGATTAGATGATTGAAACAGCTGAGAAGTGGCTGCAAAGGGCTGCACGATTTTGCCAACTTCTTGGATTTTTTAGAAATTTTAGGGTTGTTATGGAGGCAAGGATTTCGTGTAAGAAGATGGCCAAGAGTCCTTTTTCTTGTGGAGATGTTAAGTATACATAGAGGAGAGGAAATAGGTCAAGACTTTAAGAGAAAATATTCTTTTTAAATGAAAAAATGTTTGATTGGAAATTTGCATTAAATCTTTCCAAATTTGCTCAATCTTTTCCTAAATCTTCTTGCACGAATTTGACAGCTATTTTGGGCTTCCTTGGTCCTCAAGACATGCACAAATCAAGCCCATATTGCATTAATAATTTATCTTTGTATTTTATTTAATTAAATTTGAATTTAAGCCATTTAATTCAAAAATAAATAAATAAAAGGATAGAATGCGTGGCATACAGCATAGAAGTCTTGGATAATCTTATAATCAAGTTTGGATCATAAAATCTTAGGCCCATTTGGAAAATATTTGCTTTTGCTAAGTATTTTCCTTCATGCACCTCCTTAAAAATGCTCAACTTGCACAATTTGTATCTTGCCCAATTTTCAACATTTTTGGGTGTTCTTGGACTTTTTAGAAAGCTCAAGATGTCTTTTAAACAACCCTTTTAGTTTTAGCTTCATTTAAGTTTCCATTCTCATGAACACTTCTTTGCAAAAAAGATGACTTTTTATTGACTTTTTAAGAGGACCTGTAATGTTTTGATCTATAACTTCCAAATGGAGCATTTCTAGCCAAAGATTTTGTGACATGAAGTTATAGAGAATTCAATTCCCTTTAGAATGAGGTTTTGTGGAAAAATTTCTGATAAAGTATGTGAAAGTTATGCTTGGTCAAAGTTCTGTTGACTTTTGTCTGAAAAGCCCTAATTTAGAAACTTTGACTTTTGATCAGATCTTGATTTTTCTTGATGAATCTTGGTCAATCCTTGATCAAATAATGAATATTACTTCAAAATATTGGTGTTGACCAAAACTTATGAAGTTTGATTATATGTTGACCACAGTTAGTTCGCTTTTTATCCAATACAATTGATTTTCAACCATCTAAGCAATTGGATGAACAATTTTGACTTGTAAGGCTTGAAACTTGACATAATGATCCCTTGAAATATATGATGAGGTATGATGACAATTTGAATCCTTGTAAATCCATCTTGATTTGAGAGGAGCAAAACCCTAGTCTTGGATTGATTGCTTAGAAAGGGGTTTGTCTGGTCAACCCTTATGAAACCTTTGAGTTTTTGGAGTGATGGATTATCTGGAGAAGTAGGAGGGAAAATTTTGGGGTATAACCGTTGCCCCTGTTCAATCTTCTTGTACCGGAAGGGTTAGATTGGTATGCTTGCCTTTCGTGGCCTGAAGGTAGAAAATGATTGAACACTCGAGTACACCTGAAAATTTGCACTTGTTGTTGCATGGAATGGGCTTATAGATGCCATTAGGAAAAGCAGATACAGGAGAGCGAGTCATACGCTAGACTCTGTATTATTCTTTTGGATGAGAGAGATATCGAAGATGGGCTTAATGATTCCACCTAGAGAGCTGAAGATGTGTAGTCGAAGATGGGCTTAAGATGCCATCCGGGCGTTTGATAATAAGGGAGAGTCAGAATTAACCTTCGTCTTGGCTACTTCTGAGATGAATACTTGGCAGAATGCGGATACTTTTCCCATCTTGTTTCTGGTGTTGATCCATCATTCGTTATCTGGAAGTAACTTACATGGTCGTTCAGATTGTTCTCCCGTCTTGTTTCGGGTATTAATCTTTGACCTTCTATTTGGAAAATAGCTTTTACCTGTTAGGGAAATAGAGGCGTGGAAAGGAACTTGATGCGATATAGGAATGTCCAGGATTCTAGAATACTCTTCCAGCATAGGCATCAACAAATAATCAGGGAATACAAAACACCTCAATTCACGATCATAGAACTGGAAAAGGGCCTGGAGCCCGTCCGTTTGGTATTTGGTCAAAGGAGATTTCAACCATGTCAGAATTCTTCCATAATCCCTGGTAAACGTGACAACATCCTCCGGTGAGGCTTGTTAACCAGTAAGAGGAGATTCTCGAGAGAAGGAGTGGGAAATTTGTACACTGGATGACGTCTTTGATTATTCTTCTTTTGAGTATCCATCTTCCAAAACAGCCCAACAACTAGACTCAAAGGTTAGAAATCCAAGAAATAAACAAATATGCATGTTAAAAATATGCAAATTAAATGTTTTTATGAATGCAATGTTTGGGAACCATATCTTCTATATGCTAAACCACTGCTGTACTGAAATCTCGGACAAATGTCAGAAGGTCTAAAGCTTGTCACCCAATCGAGATATCATGTAGGAACTGAATCTGAATATCACAGGTTCAAAGGTCCGGCGTCAAACTGGAATTCCATAGAAAATACCAGAAAATACAAAGTCACCATAACAAAGTCACCGGCAATAACAAGTCACGAACAATCACCAATTGTACCTGTAGTAATGATATCCCGCCCCAACTCACAGGGTGATTCTAGACTCAACAGGGGTCCCTAATGCAAATCGAATCGATAAAACCAATATTCATGTGAAGAATATATGCATGAACATGCAAGGAATGCAAATCGAATCGATAAAACCAATGTTCATAGATGAAGAGTACATGCATGAACATGCGAGGAATGCAAATCGAATCGATAAAACCAATGTTCATTTGTGAAATTAAATGCATGAACATGCAAGGAATGCAAATCAAAGTGATAATTCCAATGTTCATTTGAAGAGTGCATGCATGAACATGCCAAGAAAACAAGTGAAATTCACAATTCTAATGTTCAAGTGTAAGATAGATGCGCGAACATGCCAAGAATGCAAGTGAAATTCACAATTCTAATGTTCAAGCGTAAGATAGACGGTGCACGAACACGTGAAGGATGCGAGTTACGATAACAATCCTAATGCTCATGTGGAAGTAAAAGATGCATGAACATGTCGAGGATGCGAGTAACGATAACAATCCTAATGCTCATGTAATGGATGAACAATGCAAGCTAGTGATGCTACCTATAGGTGGTAGAAGTTTTCCTTTGAACCTAGATTATGCATTAACACAAACACCTGGAATGCATGTATAATGCATTATGTGCTTAACGATCGATATGCTTGGATGTCTACATGTTGAATGCAAATTATGCCTCAAATCATCATGAATCGATGCAATTAAATCAAACTAAATTCCCTCTAATGCGTGAGCATGTGATAGATGATGCAAGATGTATGAATTTATGACTTGTGCTCTTCAAAGAAAATACCAAATCAGCAGCGAATTGCTGATAATCCTTAGAATTAGCCTTGAATTCTTGAAGAGAACTAGAAGTCTTCAATGGAGGATTGAAAGAAGATGAAGGAGAAATCTTTGGATCTTGAAATTGAAGAGAAATCAAGATGAAATTGTTCCTTCCTTGTCAAATTCAAGCAGAAGTAGGAAGAGAAGATTCTGATTGATTAGAGAGGTGTTGCGATGAAGAAAAACCAGAACTCGCAGGCCACACTTAGCGCGGGAAACGCGCTTAGCACGGTTTGTGGCTAAGACAGGTGTTAGACGAAGGTCCGGTGGCGGACTGTGGTGGTTGCTAGGAGGGAAAGTTGCAGTTTGAACTTTGTTCTTGAGTTTTTTCGCTTTGGATTTTTTAGAAAATTAGAGTGTGAGTGGTAGTGAAATTTTTTGGCATTTGATTCCCCCTTATTTGTGAAGAGAAAAAACTATTTATAGTTTCTAGGAATTGAGCCTAAGAACCATAATCAAGCCTAAATCATGATTATTCGGAATAATTTTCGTAATTATCCAAAACAATCAAATCCGTGCAGAATTTGGAGTCGAAATGTAAACAAAAGGTATCCAGAATGCGATTTTGCTTGCAAAAATCAAAATCCCTACTTGATCCGGTGAACGGCCAAGGAAATAAGAATTTTTGAAGTTTCAGCACCAATTTAGAACAACTGACACGTGCAAAATTTTATTTGTGCTCTTCTGAGAAAATGCCTCGAACGAGGATCCTCTGATCAAAATTTGCAAATGAGTATTTCTAAGAGAAACGAAGCTGACGAAATTTGTGAACTTTTGGCACTAGTCTCATCTCGTTTTGATGAAAATTGAGCGAGATATGATTTTCCGAACTTCGTGTATCGGATGAAAAATTGCTCGGTTCCACTCAAAACCACTTCAAAGAATGAAATCCAGGTACTGATCGGTGAGGAACCAGCTCCCGAGTTGTGGAGGACTTCGATACGGAATTTTAGAAATCGGTCTCGCTCAATTCCGAGCTTCCAGCTAGGAGATAAAGACTATTTAGTGGGAAGAACGTGCGGTTCAGCCTTAAGATTTAACTTAATCCACTGGAGAAAACCTCTTCTTTGAGGACCTTCCTCACAAAACCTGCTCTCGGCCTTCAAACGAAAGTTGTAGACAATAATGAGAGGGAACTGCCAGTCGAAAATTATAAGAAAATACCCAAGGAGATGAGAGATACACCTTCGGGAGTTCCCAAAACACACCGAAAATCGGAAATCTGCTTTATTGAGAAATATGCGAGTAAACGCTTTTTTTGTCTTGCCACTCGGGATACTTGGAACAGGGTAATCCTCATGATCAATACTTTTGCATGTGACTACACGTATGCATATGCAATCGAATTATAAGCCCAAAAAAGCAGAAAAGAAGAGGGTAAATTTTGGGGTACAACAGTTGCCCCTATTCAATCATCCTCGAGCTTGAGAGCATGGTTGGTGTCTGCCTTCCGGGAGACAAGTGTGAGGTGATTGAATAGCGAAATGGACTCGAAAATTTACGCTCTAAACCCCAAGATCTTCACCGGGGAAGGAAAATGTTTCGCCAAAACTTAACTTGGTCACAACAAGAAGCACATAATAACTACTGAATTTTGCGAATACAGGTACAGGTGTATTCCTGACCCGAAAGAAGAATTGGCCTCTACCCAATTCAATCCACAATGTCAGGGGAGAGCTGACATGCAAGCGGAGGCAAAAACTAGATACGAAAACCAGACTAACCACTTTACGCCAGAAGATAACTGGACGATCGTGATGCAAAGACCGGAAATGCTGATTAGACTTTACGAAAGAGACCCATAATGCCAGGGGAGAGCTAGCATGTTAGTGGGAGAGAGAGTAATACTCAAACCTGTTCAAGAATTGGTAGCGAATCAACTCTTGTGAGAAAAGGAGAAAACAAGTGTAGGGCTTGCTTCCAAAGCTGAAGACTTGTTGCACCACGGTAAGAACTGGCAGTTTCAACACCACTCTGGAGATAATGGACATATTGCGCCGGGAGACACCGGGACGCAACGGATTCCAAGAGAGACAGGATGTCATTGGGGATGAAAATTACGTTCCTGGCTCATAATCCTATGAAATGTATGAGTTTCCTAGGAAATGATACAGATGCTATGATGTATGCTCGCAAGAATATATAAAATTAACAGGATAACGATCCGGGTCACCGGATCATCCAGTTGAATCAGGAGGCTCCATCGGGGAACAAATCATTAATAAGCGATCGGAAATCAATCCAGGCAAACTGAACATTGCCTGATAAGCTTGTTGAGGAGTTGAAACCATGAGAAACTTGTCTGTTAAACAGAGACCCGTTGGGGCATAAATGAGAAATTTAAAGAACATCTACCACCGTTACCCGTCACAACTTCAGCTGGGGGAGACGGCGACACGCCGGATCACATGGAAAATTGAGATGGGTATCACCGACCCGTATTGGAGATCGATGTGGCGTATGGCAATGACACTATCCCATGCAACATGGGAGAGGGAAGGAAAGGACTCAGATGGGGAAGATAAGTTTCTGAAGAACATTTATGTCCAGAGATAAACCCACCGACGAGACACAGCTGGGGAAATATCAAGGATAAACCTGATTGATCTCCGCGTTGGTGCATCCAGATATCTGTCAACATGAAGGAATTCCTACAATACATTATTAGTGGAGTGTCCCTGGCGTGATGCGACAGGTCTATCTGCCATCCAGGTTACTCAAGCCTTGGAATAATATTCAAAAGTTTCTGATCATGGTAAAACCAACAATCTTTATATATGCAAAAATTTACAACAAAACTTTGAACGTCCTTTGCAAATAAATCTGTAAATGCAAGAAATTAATTGACAAGCAAAAAACTCATTTTATTAATTGAACATAGACATGTAAATAGTATGTACAATAGGAAACAATTCCCAAATAAGGCAATTGCAAAAGTAAAATAAGAGGAAACCAAAAACGCATGGCAATGCGCAATGAATCCTCACTGGGTTTCAACCCTGCTATCACTTTTATAACTCCAACTATCTCATCACTTCGCTTTTCCCAAAAAAGGTGACTGGCTTGATCGTTGCCCTTCGGAGTAACTCGTGATGTTGCCATAAAGTTTGACCACTGATCGGTTAAGCATGTTTATGCATAATATCTCTTGACTACCTCCACATTTACGGGTAGTGGAAAATCTTCCCCGTCCATCGTTGCGAGCATCATAGCGCCACCAGAAAAGACTTTCCTCACAACAAAAGACCCCTCATACTTTGATGTCTACTTGCCCCGAGGGTCACCCTGGGGAAGAATTATTCTCTTCAGCACGAGATCTCCAGGCTGGTAATTTTGAGGTCGCACTCTTTTGTCATACGCTTTTTTTATCCTCTGCTGATAAATTTGTCCGTGACCGACAGCTGCCAACCGTTTCTCATCAATGAGGCATAACTGGTCTAAGAAGTTCTGTACCCACTCGTCTTCATCAAGCTCTGCATCTTTCATGATTCTTAATGAAGGGATCTGAACTTCGATTGGAAGCACAACTTCCAAGCCATAAACAAGAGAAAACGGGGTTGCCCTTGTTGAGGTGCGAGCGGTAGTCTTATTACCATGCAAAGCGAAAGGAAACACCTCGTGCCAATCCCGATAGGTTACTACCATCTTCTGCACAATCTTCTTAATGTTCTTATTCTCCGCTCCAACGGCTCCATTCATCTTAGGGCGGTATAGGGACGAATTATGGTGCTTAATCTTGAAGGACTCACAAAGCTCCTTCATCATTTTGTTGTTAAGACTCGACCCATTATCTATGATAATCTTGTCAAGAATCCCATAATGGCAGATGATATTATGCTTGATAAAACGAGCAACCACCTGTTTGGTGACGCTTGCATAAGATGCTGCTTCGACCCACTTGGTGATATAATATATTGCAACCATAATGAAGCGATGACCGTTGGATGCTGTCGGCTCAATCTTTCCGATCATATCGATGCCCCACATAGAAAATGGCCAAGGAGAGGTTAAAACGTTCAAAGGCGATGGTGGCACATACACCTTGTCAGCATATACTTGGCATTTGTAACAAACCCAGGCATGATTAAAACAATCGACCTCCATGGTTGACTACTGGAATGAGTTACGAATAAGCCCTGGTGCACCTCTTCGATGATCTTTATAGCTTCGTCTTTACCAACACATCTGAGAAACAGCCCGTCATGATGTCTACGGTATAACACACAGTTGTTGAGGAAGAACTTCGCCGAGAATCTTCTCAAGAACTTCTTATCTGTCACAGAAGCTTCCTCTGGATACTCTTGAGTTTCAAGATATCGCTTGACATCGTAGAACCAAGGATTGCCATCTTTCTCTAGTTCAATCTCAAAACAAAAGGTTGGCTCGTCCAATCTCTGAATTGTTATTGAAGGCGCTTCATTAGCCCATTTGACTTTAAACATGGATGATAGAGTGGCCAAAGCATCAGCGAGGTTATTCTCTTCTCGTGAGATGTCATCGAAAGTGATTTCCTCAAAGTAAAGAATCAACTTCACCACATGCTCCCTATAAGGAATCAGATTTAGGTGACGAGCCTCCCAATCGCCGTTAATCTGGAAAATCACAAGTGCAGAGTCTCCATACACTTTCAGATGCTTAATTCTCAAGTCAATCGCCGCCTCGATACCAAAGATGCAAGCCTCATATTCAGCCTTGTTATTGGTGCAATCGAAGAAGATTCGAGCTATGAACTTGATATGATGATCGTTCGGAGTAGTGATTACTGCACCAATGCCATTGCCTAACGCATTAGAGGCTCTGTCGAAAACCAAAGACCATTGGGATTCTGGTTCGGGTCCCTTGTTTGGACCTGGGATCTTACAATCCCGAATATACATAATATCCTTGTTAGGAAATTCAAACCTCATTGGCTGATAATCATCCACAGGCTGGTGAGCAACGTAATCTGCCAACACACTACTCTTGATAACTTTCTGAGTAGTATACTGGATGTTATATTCTGTTAAGTTCATTTTCCACCTGGCGATCCGGCCCATCAAAGCTGGCTTATCAAATATGTACTTGATCGGATCCATCTTGGATATCAATAAGGATGTGTGGGTCAACATATGCTGGCTTAGTCGACGAGCAGCCCACGCTGAAGCACAACATGTTTTCTCGAGCAGTGAGTATTTTATTTCACCGTCTGTAAAATTTTTGCTTAGGTAGCATAATGCATGCTCTTTTTTACCAAACTCGTCATGCTTCCCCAGCACACACCCCATTAAGCTTTTGAGCACTATCAAATACATGATTAACGGCCTACCGTCCACGGGAGGCATGAGGATCAGAGGTTCCTGCAGATACTTTTTTATCTTATCGAATGCGACTTGACAATCGTCATTCCACCTGATCATCTGATCCTTTATTAACAACTTGAAAATAGGTCCGCATGTGGCAGTCATGTGAGAGATGAATCTAGAGATGTAGTTTAACCTCCCTAGAAATCCGCAAACCTCCTACTCATTTCTTGGTTCAGGCATTTCTTGAATTGCTTTTACTTTAGCAAGATCAACCTCAATGCCTCTTTCACTTACAATAAAGCCTAGAAGTTTCCGCATCGACGCGAAACGCATATTTGTTTGATTCACCTCAATCAATTTCTCACCTATCAAACAACTTTTGTAGGTGTACCAGATGCTCTTCTTTATCCGGAGATTTAGCAATCATGTCGTCGACATATACCTCAATCTCTTTGTGAATCATATCATGAAAAAGAGTTACCATTGCACGCTTGTACGTTTCCCCGACATTATTCAATCCAAAAGGCATCACCCTATAACATAAAGTTCCCATGGGTGATGAAAGTTGTTTTAGCTTATGTCTCCGTGCCATCTTGATCGATTGTACCCGGAAAAACCATCCATGAACGAAAACACTTTTGTGTGAGCTGTATTATCCACCAATATGTCAATATGGGGAAGTGGAAAGTCATCCTTCGGACTTGCCCTGTTTAGATCTCTATAATCCACACACATTCTAAACTTGTCGTCTTTCTTGGGCACAGGAAAAATGTTGGCAACCCGCGAAGGATAAGAAATGACTTTCGAAACAGATCAAGTTGTTTCGGACATCCTCGATCTTCTTATACATCTCGTGATGAGTTCTTCAAGCTCGCTAACAGGAGGACTCTCTTCAGAGGTAGCTTGTGCACAATAATATCGTATCCAACCTGCATGTCTTCATAATACCAAGCTAAGATATCTAAATACTCCCGGAGTAGTCTAATCAATCTGTGCTTCACGCTGTCTTCTAAAGCGGCCCCGATTTTAACCTCTCTAATCACATCAAAATAGCCCCGATTCACATTTTCAATCTCTTCCTGATGCGGTTAGATAACCTTTTCCTCTTGCTCTAACATTCTTGCTATCTCTTTAGGGAGTTCACAATCTTCCTCACCTTCTTCTTCGGCTTGGTTGATCGGATTATCGAAGTCATAAAGAGCGATAGCAGAGTCGTTATCAAAGGGATCCATTAGGAATGTGAGATTATATTTGCATGATTGATTTTAATGCTTATTTTAGTTTTTAGATGATAAAAGAAAAATAAAGCATTGTCATTTTGTGTTTTAAAATTGTGATGTAAAATAGAAGGAAAGGGAACAAATCATTTGAATGAAAAGACGTTCTTTATTTCATGACAAAAAGTTGCATATGCAAACATGGGGGCCCTACATATGATTCATTGTGCCTTGGGCAAAGCACAAGAATTATTGCATGATAACAGAAACAAAATAAAATTACTCTTTGACCATTGTGACTAGGACGCAGTCTTCCGAGGTCCAGTTGTCGAATTCCATGCCAGGGACACTAGGGCAGATTCACTTATCAACATCAAACTCATTATCAGAATCCTCCATGGCGTTTGCTTTTCCGGGACTGATGTCAGTAGTGCTAGAAAACCTCACAAGGGTAGCCAAGTTGGGTGCTTTTAGAATCTGATGGCGCAGAACAGGGTCAAAGCCCAACCCGAACTTGTTGAATTTGGGTGCTACCTCCACCACACGGCCCCAGCCTTCAGGGCGCCCAGCCTCGACCACAGCTTTTGCATCTCTCAAAGATGCCATGGAAGATTCTGGCTGGTCTCTCTTAACCTCCTCCTGTTGAGGGGTCTTCAACATGTGCACTATCTCAAAGCCTTGAAATGGAGTCTCATGAATCTCACCATCAACCTCAACATACCGAAAGGAAGCATGATGGCTCATAATGTATTCTTTTTCAGCATAGACCGTGATAGTTTTCCCTTCAACAGGGAATTTCAGCTTCTGGTGAAGGGTATATGTAACCGCTCCGGCTTTGTGTATCCATGGATGGCCCAAGAGGCAATAGTAGGCGGGCTGGATGTCCATGAGAAAGTATGTCGTAACAAAAAGCTGAGGGCCGGATTTTATGGGGAGGTCCAATTCTCCAAAAAAAGATCGTTTAGAACCATCAAATGCTTTTACAATCAGATCACTAGGCCGGAGTTCAAGACCACCATAGTCAATCTTCATCAGTGCTGATTTGGGAATCACGTTGAGCGAGGAACCAGTATCAACTAACAATCAGGACAAAGTAGTGCACCGACATTCCATGGAGATGTGTAATGCTTTGTTATGGATCTGACCTTCTGGCAGAAGGTCACAATCAGTAAACCCCAATCCGTTGTTGGCCGAAATTCTTGCACACACAGTTTCAAACTTCCCCACGGATATCTCTTGCGGCACGAAAGCGGTGCTCAACAGCTTCATCAAAGCATTTCTATGCACCTTCGAATCTCATAGCAGAGAGAGAATAGAAATTTTTGCAGGCGTCTGAGCAAGCTGATCAATCACCCTGAAGTCACTCTTACGGATGAGCTTCATGATTTCTCATATCCTTCTCCAAGTCGATTGGCACTTTGAAAATCTAGTTTTTTCATGGGCTTCTTGCCCTTGGCTTTGGCAACAACTTCTGCATTAAGTTGTATTGCCGGATTAGAGAAAACTCGCCTGCTCCGGGTCATACCGGCACTTCCAGTAATATTATCAATGTTAACAACATCCAGAACATCGTCCTTCTCATCGGAAAAGGAGACATCTTCTTGTTTCACACCATGATAATAGACATCTGATTTGTAATGCCATGGCACAACTTTGTCACTTTCATACGGCAAAGGACCAGGTTTTGTAATTACCAATGGAACAGGTTTTGCTGGTGCAAACATAACAATCGGAGGGTAAGGGATAGTAATCACAGATACATCACGTGTCTCAACCTTCTTATCATTTCTGATCCGATCAAATTGTAACTGGCCATCCTCAACCAAACACTGAATACCAACCTTCATATTTGCGCAACCATTCGAGCAATGTTCACACCTCTCACAAACAGTTCCACAACCAGGAAAGACCCCTCTCTTGATCAAGTATTCTTTGATGAAAGGCAGGGGTGTTTTCACCAAATCAACATCCATTGTCAGATTAAGGACCTCCCCATCTTCCATCACGGCTTGAACAACCCCATGACGCGACATCGGATTCTTGGTGACATTAGGTCCAGCGACTTGTGGTCGAGCCTCTAATTCAATTGTCTTCGAATCAACGAGGTCTTGCACTTTGCATTTGAATGCATAACAATCTTCAATGCTATGCCCTAACATTCCAGAATGAAACTCACAACTAGCATTGGCATCATAGTTTCTGGGACGCTTATCTAGAGGAGGAGTTGCAAATGCAGGCTTCGGCACTACCAGTTTAAGATCATTGAGACGAACAAACAAATCTGTATAACTCATAAGAACAGCATCAAACCTCCTAGGAGTACGATTCTCTTGTTGTCTCTAATTCTGCTGGCGAGGTGCTTGTTGAGTTTGTGGTTGAGAAGCGGATATAGTCACTACATTGACTTGAGCTTTGCTTCTACCACCATATACAGCGTTGGCTTCTCCCTTTTCCTTCTTGGGATGGCCATTTCATGCCTTCTTAACACCATAGGAACTTACTCCGTCAGAATGTTGGATTTTACCCGATTTCAGCCCACTTTCAATGCGTTCACCATAACGAACCATTTTAGCGAAACTTGCGGAGGTACTACATGCAACATAATAATGTCCAGACAGAGTACTGGTGAACATATCAATCATCTCTCGCTCGGCCATGGGTGGTTGAACGCTAGAAGCAAGTTCTCCCAACTTCTGAGCAAATTCTTTAAATGTTTGCCCCGATTTCTACGACAAACCCAACAACTGTGTGCAATTCGGAGCTATATCAATGTTGAATTGGTATTGCTGAATAAAAGCATTCACAAGATCATGCCATGTCTTGATGTGACTTCTCTCCAGATGCATAAACCATTATAGGGATGCTCTAGTCAAACTCTCTTGGAAGAAATGCATAAGCAATCTCTCATCTTCAGTATACACAGCCATCTTGCAGAAATACGTAGTGATATGAGTTTTGGGACAAGTCGCCCCATTGTACTTATCAAACATAGGTACTTTGAACTTAGGAGGAAGTCTCAGTCTAGGTGCCAGCCCCAAATCATACAAATCCAACCCTGACAAATTCTGACCCTCAACCGCCTTCAACCGCTCTTCAAGCAAACAGTATTTGTGATCATCAACCGGAAAATCAGCTTCACTGCCATTCACAGTATAAGCCTCTTCGTTATGATAAAATTCTGGGTCTTGGGAACAAGGACGACCCCGAGTACGATGCCCTTACATCCCATCGTCAAATTAATACGGCCCATGAGGTGGAGTAGGTGGTGGAGGCGGAAACTGACCGTTGCGATGTAGACCCGGACCACGAAGGTGGTAGTTGACACCCAAATCAACATTATGTGTCCCATGTTTAACACGTGGATAACCCACATAAGCATCATCAAAGGGATTGCGTCGGTCATCTTCTGGACGAGATTTCTCAACCAAAGCCCGCAACTCTTGTTGTCCTTGATTCATGTTAGTGATAACTTCCATGAATTGAGTCATCTCGCGCATCCGTGCTTTCATTGCGCCATTTCGCAAGTTGTTCCATCTTTCGCTCTCTGTCCGAGTTGGGTAACGGTGGAAATTTGCAATCTTTCTCGCTAAATAAAAGAAGAAGCCAAGGATGAGAACTCCCGGACAAACTCATATGCATGGCATGTACATATATGAATGTTATGCATGTGATGACATATTTGAATATTTCTAGGACTCTTAACACTTTGAATCGAAGTTTTAGGATTTAGCAAGATAATGAATAATTAAAAGTCTAATTATTGTTGAATCAAAGGAGTTTACAAGCAATTGAACAATTGTTTTGCAAATCGAGAAAAGGAGTAATCCCATCAACAAGCTCGTGGTGATTTTCACACAAGACAAATAAAACATAAGTCTAAAATCGACATAGGAAATCCTTCCGTGATCCGCACACCCGCTGAGTCTTGAAACGCTCCAACTCTCTCGATGCTAAGGGATAATTGAGCTTCTTTTCTTTGATACGGGCTTCATATGCCATCTTACGATTATGCATTTGCTTCTTCAAATCTTTGATTTGAGCCTTGTAATTCTTTTCCAAACCGACGACGACCTTCCGGTGTTCTTCCATGGAAATGGAGAAATCTTCAACTCTAGACCTCTTCTTGGTTGAGTCAGACGCTTCCCCTTTGAAATACTTGAGCTCATGAGCCAACTGGTTCTTCGTTTGAGTTGCAACAAGATAATTCACTGCTAACGTTTCTTTTTCATCGAGCAGAAGGCGATTCTGAGCAAGCACTCGCTCATAATATCCTTTAGAAACAACATCTGGAATTGACTCTTGAGGATAAAAAGTCGCAGTGCCAGTAAGGGAAGGCCACTAACGATCGCTATTCTTGTCTTTGATCCATTAGATGGCTAAGCATAGGTCTGGGATCTTCTTACCAAATTATTGTCCTCCTTCAAGATGGATGCTTTTCCATGCTTGAACAACTTTAGTCATCCTCCCGGTAACATCAAGCACATCGTAGTATAGAGTTTCCCGCACAAAACTTGCATCAGGAGGTCCCATCAAAGCATAACCCAATTGTCTCAAAGCAAGAGTCAGATTGAAATTGATACCTCCCCTTATGCCCATGAGAGGGAAATTAGGGAAGTCTCTGCAGCAGATAATGATCTTCTCACTCTCGGTCTTGGACATCTCACGTCGACTCCAACTGATATCTTGAGATGTGAGACCCATCAATCTTGGAACCCACCTCATTGTATGCTGAGTGTCAACGAAAGCACCGCTTCGAGGAAGAAAACCTTGAAACCAATAGTATAACAAGGGTGCACAACAATTTACAATTCCACTTTTTCCTTTGAAACTTCTGGATTGTATGGAATGATAAACATCTCCCAACAGAGTCGGAACAGGATTCCGCTGGATGAAAATGGAGATGGCGTTCATGTAACGCCTCGTTTTATTTAATATTATATTATATTAATATTTTTGAGTTACCGTTTGACGATTATTTTGCGACGAGAATATTTATATTAATCGATATATCTGTTAATATATTCGGCGACGCTTCGCTCATTCCGTTTTTATTCCGTTCAGCCTAAAATATTATTCGGACCGATATTTAATTTCTCAGAGTTATTTTAATTAATTGGATTAATAATATTATTAGATATGATTAATGTTATAATTAGTAAGGCAGGTTAGGGGGTGAGAGCTAATTGGTTAGAATTGGGTGTACACCCCTTGGCTTGTAGTAAGAACCATCATAAAACCATTATTTCCTCATTTCCTTCCATTACAACACCAAACCTAACTTAGAAAGAAAAACTAGAGAGTTTTGGAAGAAGAAGAAGAAGAGCAAGAGAAAGCTAGGAGTTGGAGTTTGTTGGAGCATCTAAGATCATCCAAGCTTCTAAGGTAAGGGGTTTGATTTTCCACTTCCTATAGTTAGGGATTTATAGATATGTTGTGGATTTGGGATAAAAATTGATGTTGTGGTTTATGAGTTGTGTGTGTGATTGTTGGAATAAATTAGGAAAGTTGAATTAGGAGTATTGATGTTAATGATTTTGAATTTAAGTCACGTATGGACAATCTGATTGCGATGTTAATGATTATGATTAATGCCGGTTATTAGGAATGACTTTCGCGACGACTATTGGTGTTTGGCTATTTTTCCATAATTGGAATTTGGTGAATTAATTGATAATTATTTAGTGTGATTAAACATGATGTTTGCGACGGTTTATTTATAACGAATACTTGATGACATGCGATGCGATCATATGTTTATCTTGATGTGGATAAATATGGCGACGTGGACTTTATGTCAATTTCGATGAGCGATGATGATGTTTTTGTTGTGTTGTGTTTATTGTCGAGTCACATACAGTGCATTGGCGACAAGTGCTTTTATGCCAAGCGACGATGGGCTTTATGCCAAATGTTCCTAATTATGGACAAAGCGACGGGTACCACATGCATAATATAATTGTGTCTCATGGAGTCGTTATGTTTATGTTTGAATTGTTTGGCGTTGGGTTTTAATTGATGGCTTATGTTGAATTGTGATGTTATATGATGTTTTGTTTTGATACGAGTATAATGATTATGTGACGAAATTAAAGTGTTAATTCTATACACTAAACGCTAAGTTAAAGTATGTAAGATTTTGATACATGCTGATATACTCTTATTAACTTATATCATTTATAATTTCATAACTATTTATATATTTTATCATGCCTTTAATTATATGTTTTGGATTATCTCACCTTTACTTGTTCGCCGCTGCCTTTATACTAGTAACGCAGTGATCCACGAGGATGATGAGGATTAGCTCGAGTCTCTTTATTTAGAGTCGCTGCTTCGATCGTAGTAACACTCGGGTTTTGGGCAACATTATTATTTTGGATAGTGTTAGTGTTTTAAGTTGGCATCAATTTTGGTAAAACTAGGTTTTAACAATGTCATGATGGATGTCATGACATTCGAGATTGAAGATAAATCCCATCGACAAGGATGGTAAAAGTACAATGAATCGGAAGCTAAAGTCAGGTTGAAATTTCGCAGAAAATGTGATCGATGTCATGACAGATGTTATGACATTCGCAGACATTCTGCTCGTAATCGCTTTTCCCGAGATTTTCGGAAGTTTGTTGAGCATTTTATTTATGTTTTTCGTTATTAGAAAGCATGCTCACGTGGCTGCTAGGTTAATCTTAATTAAACCTAAATTGGTTGTTGAACAAACCATGTTTTTAGGAGAGAATTAAGTAAACCCTAGCTATCTTTATGGAAGCCCAAACTCAAGATTCGTGGATCGCTTCTATATAAAGAAATCAACCTTATAATACAGCCACGCTGGATTCCATTGAAGACATTGAAGGCTTTTGTTTGTGTAATCGTAAGGTTAGTAACAATTGGTATTGTGTAATTTAGTTTCTTCTTGTGAGCCAAGCAACTATCAATTGATAAGTGCATTGACTAGGATTTGTTGTAAGGGTAGTTTATCACCAAAGCTTTAAAGCACGAGTGTTTGTCTCTTGATTAAAGCTTTGAAGCAAGATCAAGATATTTTATTGAAGTGTGTCTTCACAATTCAATTAAACAATAGGTTGATATCATCGGTGATTGAGGGGAGTGAGTAGGAACTCATATCTAAGTAGGACTTAGGTAAAAGTGTCATTGGGTAGTGATTATGAGAAGGTCACAACCGTGAGTTCGTAGGGTCTTTGAATTGATACTACTAATAGTGAACTTTATCCCGGCTTGGTAGCCTCCGCACGTAGGTTTGTTAGAACCGAACTGGTGAACAACTTATTGTGTTATTTATCGCTTATATTTACCGTGTGAATTGTCAAAGCAAAGTCGATACATCGGTCATAACATTCTCTCGTGACATCAAGTATCTCCGCCGTAAATTTCAATTGGTATCAGAGCAGGCACCCTTCTTGTTATTTCTGGGTGAGATCTAGGGATTATAGTTTCTGGCTTAATGGATAAGGAAACAGGATTTGGAGGTAGACCACCTATTCTGGATGGGTCTAATTGTGAGTACTGGAAGCCTCGTATGGTTGCCTTCCTAAGATCGCTGGATATCAAGGCTTGGAGAGTCACGATAAAGGATGGAAACATCCAACCAAGGTTGAGAAAGATGGGACTACTGTCTTGAAACCTGAGGAAGAATGGAGCAAAGAGGAAGAGGAGCTTGCCCTGGGGAATTCTAAAGCACTAAATGCTTTATTTAATGGTATTGACAGAAACATCTTCAGATTGGTTCATCAATGTGAACTAGCCAAGGATGTTTGGGACACCCTCAAAACCACTCATGAGGAACATCCAAGGTGAAGATGTCAAGACTTCAGATGCTCACTACCAAATTTGAGAATTTGAAGATGAAGGAAGATGAGACTATTCATGAGTTTCACATGAATGTTTTGAGATTGCCAATACCTCAGAGCTCTTGGTGAAAAGATGTCGAGGAGAAGCTAGTGAGGAAAATTTCGATCCTTGCCTAAAAGATTTGCAATGAAAGTAATCGCAATAGAGGAGGCACAGGACATCAAGAACTCGAAAGTTGAAGAGCTTATTGGATCTCTTATGACTTTTGAGATGGGAATCAAGAAACCTGGATGTGAAGAACAAAAGCATAGCACTTGTATCCAACATCAAGAAGGATGCAAGGTGGAAGATGAGGAGAAGATATCCAAGCTATAGCTATGCTTGGAAGACAGCTCAACAAACTCATCAAGAGGATTGATCCAAAGTCAAGGTCAAATGTCAAGGACATTTCATCTCGACATCAATGATCTTATGACTCAGCAGAAGATCCAGTCAAGAAAAGGAAGTCAAAGCAGAGGAGTCCAATGTCATGAATGTGAAGGATATGGACACATTAAAGTCGAATGTCCCACCTTTCTTAAGAAACAAAAGAAAGGAATGGTTGTTACTTGGTCCGATTCAGAAGTGAATCCGAGGAAGAAGCAACTAATCTTGTCACCGCATCTTCCGAAGTTGTAATTCGTGATAATAACCCAGTGATGAGGAAGTGACTTTGAAGAACTTGTCGATACTTACAAGAAACCGTATCAAGTGGTGAAGTATGTCACCGAATGAAAATGTAAAAGTCGATTGAGAAGTTGGAGGCGTAAAATGTGAAGTCGAAGTCAAAAGAAGGAGAATACAAACACTATAAGACATCTCAACAAAGGAAATTACAGTGTTAAATTCCAAGCTTGATCGATGACTAACTGTCAAAATGTCGACCTGGAATGTAAAAATTGAAGAAATTCTTCACTTGGGCAAAATGTCGAAACAAGCATGGTCTAGGATATGTAGCTGCAAAGGAACCCGTTAGTGACAAGAAAAGAAGAGGCCTAGGAAATCAAAGTCAAGGCGATGTCACAACATTGGAATCAACATCGATCGAGAAACATGAAGAAGAAGTTTCAAAGATGGAGATGTCATCATTGTGGAAGGTTTGACACATAAAACCCTTCCGTTATAGGCTACATGGATACCCTAATCGACTCCCTATGTTAAGCCTAAAACATCAAAGTACCATACACTCAAAAGTGGAAGAAGAGGACAAGCAATGATTGCTCACACTTTCTTAGAGTGTCCGCCAAAGAAGATTGGTACTTTGACATGGGTGTTCTAAGCATATGACCGAATAAAAACCCATCAATAATGTCAAACCTCATTCCACCAGCTTTGTTACCTTGGAGATGGAGCTAAAGGAGAAATCAAAGGTGTTGGAAACTTAGACCGCCTCGAGTTCCAAATCTAAGTGGAGTGTCACCGGTAAAAGGATTGATCATAACCTCATAAGCATAAGTCGCCTATGTGATATGGGATTCAAAGTTAACTTCACTAGATCTGAATGTCTTGTAATCAATGATCAACAAGAAGTAGTTAGAGGAATCGATCAAAAGACAACTGCTACATGTGGAATCGAGAACACCATCCTCTCATCCGTATGTTCCATGACAAAGATGAAAAGGAGGTCAAGTTGTGGCACCAAAACTAGGACATCTCGCATCTCGTGAGGAATGAAAAGATCATCTCAATGGAGGTCACGAGGGATACCAAGACTTCACATTGATGAAGGAAGGTGTGGTGAGTGCCGTTGGAAAGCAAACCGTAATGTCACACCCAATGTTCAGACATCGCACCACATCTAAAGTATCGGAGTCGCACATGGACTTGATGGGCCTATGCAGTTGAAAGCCTTGGTGGAAAAGATATGCCTATGTTGTTGTGGATGACTTCTCCAGATTTACCTGGATAAACTTCATCAAAGAAAAATCTGAAGTGTTTGATGTCTTTAAGGAGTTGTGCAAAAGACTTCAGAGAGAGAAGGAAAGCTGTATTGTTAGAATAAGAAGTGACCATGGAAAAGAATTTGAGAATAGCAAGTTTGATGAATTCTGTTCCTCAGAAGGGATCAACCATGAGTTCTCTTCTCCTATAACACCACAACAAAATGGGGTTGTGGAAAGAAAGAATAGGACTATACAGAATCGCCAGAGCAATGATTCATGCTAAGAAACTTCCTATTCATTTTGGGTCAAGCTATGAATACAAATTATGTTCACAATAGGTTACCTTAAGAAAGGAACTGCTCCACCTCGATGAGCTATGGAAAGGAAGAAAACCAACCGTGAAATACTTTCATGTGTTTGGGAGCAAATGCTATATTCTCGACAGATCGTGATCAAAGGAGAAAATGGATTCTAAGAGTGATGAAGGCATTTTTCCTCGATACTCCACAAACAAAGCAGAGCATATAGGGTTTTCAACCCGTAACCTGTGTTATGATGGAGTCTATTAATGTCATTGTTGATGATCATTATCGAGCACAATGTCCCATATGATGTTGAAACATGGTTTGAGACATCACCTCAAGTATCCGATAAGGAAAATGTTCCTACTCCTATTTCACCTAAATCAACCCGAGGAAGCAAACAAAGATCCCTCAATCGATTCAGAAGATCATCCAAAGGATCTCATCATTGAGACCCAACCAAAGGTGTTGTTACAAGATCCGAGAAACTGCTTCAAACTCCGCTTCAGGTCAAAAATAGAGCCAAAGAGTGTCAACGAAGCTCTATGTGATGAATTTTGATCGAGCAATGCAAGAGGAATTGAACCACAAGCAACATGAAGTATGGGAATTAGTTCCTAGACCGTAAGGAACCAACATCATTGGCACTAAGTGGATCTACAAGAACAAGTCCGATGCGTATGGACCGCCACCGTGAATAAAGCAAGACTTGTTGCTCGTGGTTACACTCAAGTGGAGGGAATTGACTTTGATGAGACCTTTGCACCTGGCTAGATCGAATCAATCAGCTTCTACTAGAGTTGCCTGCATTTCAAATTCAAATTATTTCGATGGATGTGAAAAGTGCCTTCCTAAATGGCTACTTAAATGAGGAAGTATATGTAGAAATTTAAGGATTTGTGGATCCAAGTTTCCTAAACATGTCTACAGATTAAGGAAAGCCCTATATGGTCTAAAACAAGCCCCTAGGGCCCGTATGAAAGGCTGACCAAGTTTCATGCATAAAGGATACAGTGAAAGGAGGATTGGATAAAACTCTTGTCAAGAATGAAGGTGGAAAGGTTATGGTGGCTCAAATCTATGTTGATGACATAGTATTTGGAGGAATGTCGAGACAATGGTGAAACAATTTGCCAATCAAATGCAAGCAGAGTTTGAAATGAGTCTCATGGGAGAGTTAACTTACTTCCTTTTGCAAGTCACATGATGGAAGATTCAACATTTTTTCACAAAGCAAGTATGCAAGGAATATTGTCAAGAAGTTTGGAATGGAGAATGCCACCATAAAAGGACTCTCGCTCCTACACATTTGAAGTTGACCAAGGATGCAAGTGGAGAAAAGGTTGATCAAAGTTTATATAGAAGATAGGGAGCTTGTTGTACCAATACCAGCAAGAATTACATTGCTTATGCAATGGGTATGTGCAAGATATCAAGTCGAGCCTAAAGTAAGTCACATTAACCAAGTGAAAAGAATCCAAATATGTGTGTGGAACTTGCAATTATGGTATCCTATATTCCCATGGATGTGAACCAATTCGTCTCGATATCGTGATGCCGACCGAGTGCCGATGACAAGAAAAGTACCGAGGATGCTTCTTCTTGGGAAACAATCTTGTTTCTTGGTTTAGCAAGAAGCAAAACTGTGTCCCTATCCATCAAGTCAATACATAGCACCGGTAGCGCTTGTTCTCAAATGGTCCGATGAAGCATATGCCGTTCGAGTACAATGTCACAGTGATGTCATGACATTGTACTTTGACAACTGAAAGCTATTAATATATCAAAGAATCCTATACAACAAGAGACTAAGCACATAGACATCGACATCACTTCATCGTAGAACTTGTGGAGGAGAAGGTGATTAAATTGGATCATGTAGTCACGTAACTTCAACCGGCCGACATTTTTACCAAGGCTCTTGATGCTAGTCAATTTGAAAACTTAAGGAGCAAACGGGCATTTGTCAAGATGAGGAATTGTAGCAATTAAGATTGCTCCAAGAAAGGGAAGAGACCATTTATTAATTATAAGTGGGTCATTGATTATTTGCCTCCTATTTTTATAGGGTTCAAGAATGTGAAAAGACTCCTCCATATAATAGCATTTTCATTTAAAAGTATCATATCTTCTCCATCCAATGATACTCTCAATCACCGGTCACTCTTGGTCTCTCGATTCTCAACCTTCCCAGAAATATGTCTTCCTCATCCTCCGTGATTCGACTGCTCATCTCCCACCATGGTCGAGATTAGGCATTTGTCAAGCCATGGATATTGAACCCGTGAAGGTCTCCTCAATTTCAATGGCAACCGATCCCGTAATCAAGATGCACGTATGATCAAGGTTCATCGCTCACGGTAAGACTACCGCCTCTTCTCCCTTGAGATAAGAAATAGGAAGGTACCAAGTATGTAGAGGAAGCCATTGCTAGGATAGTCACCGTAATCCTAGATGAACATCACTGCTCCTCGGAATTTCGCCCCTTAATCAAAGACCTGCTAGCCCTAGTTTAGCAGATGATCCAGATGTCACAAAGAATGTCATGACATCT
The DNA here is from genome assembly GCA_021764765.1 of Vicia sativa. Classification (NCBI taxonomy): domain Eukaryota; kingdom Viridiplantae; phylum Streptophyta; class Magnoliopsida; order Fabales; family Fabaceae; genus Vicia; species Vicia sativa. The sequence goes on along the minus strand of CM038794.1, from coordinate 88,236,921 downwards.
AATGATCACGTTCAGGCAACTCATGTGAACCCTGATTCTTCTGATTTCCTTGTCAAAGCAAAGGGAGGTATTCCTGGTTCTCAAGTTGAGCAAATAACTAATCGGAACTTCCTCAAAGATGTATAGAGCAAAATTTGCTGGTTGTTCAAAATGCAAAAGGACACCAATGGTCAAGAAAAGGAAAGCTCTTGAACCTGCAAAGCCTGAACAAGCTTCTGATAAGGCAGATGATGCTGATGCTGCTGACAAAGAAGATGCCTCTTCAGCAGAGGAGAGCAACTAATTAAGTTGTTGTGTTGCTTTCTTTATTTGTTTTGTATTCGCCTTTTTCCTCTGTCGCTATTTGTAGTCCGCTCGCTTTTGTGTCCATTTGTTCTTCCTTTTGGATGATCGTAAACATTGTCCCGACCGTGATGTATCCTCGTTATACTTCCTGGTACTAAATTACTTGCTGGTATATTTCTCTTGTTGTTGACACTGTTAAACAGTTCTGGGGAGCTTGAAGTGTTTTGCCTTTGGCCCTTTATGGCTAAAAAGGGGGAGAAGAAATACTAATACTGTGGGAAGTATTAATGTTTGGGAAATTGTATGGGGGAATTGTATGGCCTAAAATTTTATGGCCTGTTTGTTTGTGGGCAATTGTATTTGGGGCAACTATGGGAGAATGTTGGGACATTTGTATGGGTAGAATTTATCTTCTATTAGTTCTAGGTACTTAAAGCTTAGGAAAGCTTAGAGAAATTTAGAACTAGGTAAATAGTCTCTCACGATTTGTACTGATAGGTCTAGATGTTTTAGCCAAAATGTGCCAAAGGGGAGTTTGTTAGTGTTTTAAGTTGGCATCAATTTTGGTAAAACTAGTTTTAACAATGTCATGATGGATGTCATGACATTCAGAGATTGAAGATAAATCCTATCGACAAGGATGGTAAAAGTACACTTTAATCGGAAGCTAAAGTCAGGCCGGAAATTTCAGAAATGATCGATGTCATGATGATGTTATGACATTCAAAGGTGACATTCTGCTCGTAATCGCTTTTCCCGAGATTTTTCGTGAAGTTTGTTGAGCATTTTATTTATGTTTTTCTCGTTATTAGAAAGCATGCTCACGTGGCTGCTAGGTTAATCTTAATTAAACCTAAATTGTTGTTGAACAAACCATGTTTTTAGGAGAGAATTAAGTAAACCCTAGCTATCTTTATGGAAGCCCAAAATCAAGATTCGTGGATCGCTTCTATATAAAGAAATCAACCCTTATAATACAGCCACGCCTCGATTCCATTGAAGACATTGAAGGCTTTTTGTTTGTGTAATCGTTAAGGTTAGTAACAGCTTAGTATTGTGTAATTCTAGTTTCTCTTGGAGCCAAGCAACTATCAATTGATAAGTGCATTGGACTAGGATTTGTTGTAATGGTAGTTTATCACTCAAAGCTTTAAAGCACGAGTGTTTGTCTCTTGATTAAAGCTTTGAAGCAAGATCAAGATATTTTATTGAAGTGTGTCTTCACAATTCAATTAAACAATAGGTTGATATCATCGCGGTGATTGAGGGGAGTGAGTAGGAACTCATATCTAAGTAGGACTTAGGTAAAAGTGTCATTGGGTAGTGATTAAGTGAGAAGGTCACAACCGTGAGTGGTCGTAGGGTCTTTGAATTGATACTACTAATAGTGAACTTTATCCTCGGCTTGGTAGCCTCCTGCACGTAGGTTTGTTAGAACCGAACGGGTGAACAACTTATTGTGTTATTTATCGCTTATATTTACCGTGTGAATTGTCAAAGTAGTGTCGACATCGTGTCATAACATTCTCTCGTGACATCAAGTATCTGCTGCCAGAAATTTCAGATAGGATAGTTTATGTATACTATCTTATGATGTTATAACTTTATGTATCGATGATAACATGATGATATGTATATTTTGTGAACACATCCGCTGTGCTGTGAATAGTCATATGTTTATATGATGATTTATGATATGAATTGGTATATCCGACTTTTGATTTTTGTGATGTGCATTATAATGCAAAGTGATGAAAACACGAATACGTGATACCTCAATTTATGTTGGATGAAATTTTAAAAATCTGTTTTTATTATTAGTTATGAGGGGTAGAATTGGGGTGTTACAGTTCATGTCAACAAATTTAGGCTCATTCGGGAATAGGAAAATCTCGTAGATGCAATAAGCTAGAATGGCATTAGAGCTCTTCCAATCCTTCTTGAAAACTTTGGCATTACCTTTCCGTAAAAGAAAACCTAAATGAAAGCCTTTCACGACGCCCTTGCTTGCAACATTGGCGGACACCAAAGATTTTTCCAAGTAATGAGCTTTGGCAATCTGATCATCGGTCGGTCTCTCCATAGAGGCGTGGAAAGGAACTTGATGCAAAATACGAATGTTCAGGATGCTAGAATACTCTTCCAGCATAGGAATCAACAAATAATCAGGGAATACAAAACACCTCAATTCACGATCCTAGAAATGGAAAAGGGCCTGAAGCCCGGCCTTCTGGTATTCGGTCAAAGGAGATTTCAACCATGTCAAAATTATTCCATAATCCCTGGTAAACATGACAACATCCTCCGGTGTAGACTTGTTAGCCAGTAAGAAGAGATTCTCGAGAGTAGGAGTGGGAAATTTGTACACTGGATGACATCTCTGATTATGCTTATTTTCAGTATCCATCTTCCAAAACAGCCCAACAACTAGACTCAAAGGTTCGAAATCCTGGAAATAAACAAATATGCATGTTAAAAATATGCAAATTAAAAGTTTTTATGAATTCAATGTTTGGGAACCATATCTTCTGTATGCTAAACCATTGTTGTACCGAAATCTCGGACAAATGTCATAAGGTCTGAAGCTTGTCACCCAATGGAGATATCATGTAGGAACTGAATCTGAATATCACAGATTCAAAGGTCTGACGTCAAACTGGAATTCCATAGAAATACCAGAAAATACCAGAAAATACCAAGTCACCATCAATAACAAAGTCACCGGCAATAACAAGTCACCAATAATCACCAACAGTACCTGTAGTAATGATATCCCGCCCCAACTCACAGGGTGATTCTAGACTCAACAGGGGTCCCTAATGATAAACAGATTCGATGATCCTTTATCGAGTACTTCACTGTCTACACAACAGGGTGTAGGGAGAAAGCACCGTCAATCGAATCTCGTCTGAGTTCGATACTTCATGCCTCCTCACACGCACCACGGGATGCAGGATTCGACATGAACATCCATCTAGCCTATGTGTCAATGGTCGGGGTAGTTGGCATTTTACCTCAAGTAACTCCTACCCAAATCAAGAGATCAACCAGTACAGCAGCAGTCCAGATATTGGATATATGAAAACAGTAAATATGCCACATAGAATGCAATGCAAAGCATACGAAGAATGATGTGATAAAGCGAGTAGGTAAATAAACACCCAATAGGGAAGAAAAATAAAGCTAGGATCAACTCTTGGACGGACCAGCAATAGTTCAACTGTCCCCAGCAGAGTCGCTAGCTGAAATCACCGGCTGAAGCTTCGACTGATAGTGGTGTATCAATAGAGTCGCCATCGAACGTCTTTTATCTAACGACGGAGAAAGGAAAACATCGAGTAAACCTGAAGGGAGAAATCGCAGATCCGTGACCAAGAGATCAAGAGAATCTAGGTAAGGAAGTTAGTTACGCGAGGGGAAGGGATTAGCACCCCACACGCGCGTGACAAGATGCATACGTATTCCCGTTTGCAATGGGAAAGTCAGAGCACTGTAGTTCGGCTCACTTGTTTTGGTGAGTTTTGTGTTTTTTACTTGTGAAAAGGTTTTAAACACAGAAGAAAAGGAGTGCGCAAAGGCGAAAAGAGTTTGTGTTGGTTGGTTGCTTTTAACTTGAGACAAGAGTTTAAACCATTATTAAGTGTTTTGTTTTCAAAAGGAAAAGAAAAGAAAATTTTAGTTTTATTACATGCATGGATGTCAAAGAAACTAGCAAAACAAAAGGGAGACTAGCTAAGTACTAACCCTAATGTCGACGTGCAAAGGTTGGACCTATAGTTTTAGGAAGCAAGGGAATCTCTACCTATGTTGACATGCAAAGGATGTGAATCCTAATGTCTTGGCTCGAGAACCTATCCTAACCGAGCACTCCTGGGGGAAAAAAACAAACAAGCAAGCACAATCCACAAGTAGAATTTCCCTAAACAGGTCTTTAAATAAACCAAAGGGGTTACTGAAAATGCTCCAACTACGGAAGCCCCATCATGCATCTCTATTCCTACTTCTCATGGCAAAAGAAAGTTGTAAAGCCCCACTTCTCATGATATCTAGGAAAGCTGTAAGAGAATACAATAAAACAGTGTAGAAACTACTGAACGGATATAGAATCCGAAGAGCACTTCGAGCTAAAGAAATACTTCGGAAAACTTCAAGTACTACAGCTATGCAATAAGAGTAAACCGGTGAGAATTTTTCAAAGCATCAAAACAAGCGCAATACGTGTCGATACACATCCGAAGTGATAATGCCTGCTAGAACAAGATTAGACCGAGCAAAACAAGATAGGAGGGATGCATACAGTGATGCACCAACATAAAACACCTGTAGGAAGGGAGTTAGACCCAAAAAGCAAGCAAACAAAATGTATACGTGGGTATACAAACATCGTAGAAATGTGTCGTACGTATATGCAACCCAGGCCCCAACATGAAATGAGCTCAAACACCACTAGGTGTGACCCCAAAATTTACCCTCCTAAGCTCGTGGTTTCAACTTCCGTTTACTTTTTGAGTTTGTGTTTATAAGGAATGATCATGAGACATCCCTTCTTCAAGGAATACACTATTTTAAAAGTGCACAAGATTAAGACTTTATTCCCTTGTATTTCTCATAAGATCATTACATCACTAATAGCAGTAATGTGATAGATCGTATGGTTCCTAAAGTCAAAGTTAGGATTTTATCAAAACTTTATCCTGCTCAAGATATGATCAATTAGGGTTTGAGTCTCCACTCTCCTCAAATGATCTATCTTAATCAATCATCAACATTTGATCTTCAAATTCCCAACTTTTTCTCATGATCTACCTTGAATCGACCAATTAGGGTTTTAATCGAAGATAGTGAATCATTGACTTTCTGCTCAATGGATGACCTATTTGCTTGAAGATTTTTCTTAACATATTCAATGCAACATCTTAACCTAATTTCTTGATTCAAAACAAAAAAATCCATGTTTCTTCATTAAACAAATTCTGAATCATGTAATGAAAATTCATCTGCTCAAAAAGTCAAACTTTGACTTTTGGTCAACTTTTTCAAATCCAAACTTTTTCAATCATAAAAACATTTCAAAAAATCCATCATAATCATAAAAAATCAAGAAATATGAAAAAGTCAACAAAAATTCAAGATTTGAATTTTTTCTAACACTTAGAAAATTTTTCAAGTGTTAAGAAACATGGTTTTTCCTCACTTTCATGGCCATTTTTCACCTAGATCCATTTTGATTCAAGAAAAACTCAAAACATGAAAGTTGTAGGTCTTGTTACAATCTTTCTAAAAAGTCCAAGAACTTGCAAAAACACTTTTTCTAGCTAGGGTTTTCATTTTAAAACATACAGCTCCAAAACCATGGATTTCCAAAATCATGCATCAAAGTTACAAGTTATTTTGCAACTTTCTCCCTTATAGAAGCCTTGTCACCAAAAGAGATAGGATTTTAGAGGAAAAAATCTGATGGAAATAGCTAGGAAAGGATAAAAACACTTTAGTTTTTTAAGTAATGATTAAAAAGATTCCATGTGCATTTAATGAAGGAATATTCTTTTCTTAAGCCTTAAGCTTCCAAGTTGCAAGCTCTAAGCTTATATTGCCTTGCCATTTCAAGAATCCTTTGCCTATAAATAGAGGTTCTTACTTCATTCAAAAAACACACAAAGCATTCCTAAACAAGCTTTCCTTCTTTCTTTCTTAAATTCCAAGTTTCAAAGTTCTAAAAAGGAGAATTGTGCAAGTTCCAAGTTTTGCAATTTCTGAGCAAACATAGGCTTCCAATACTTTCTAAACATCATTAGAGAGTTGTTAGAATCCCCATGCTAGCCCAAGAACTAGACAAACTCAGAAATCACTTCCAAAACTCATAAAATGCAAATTTGAGCCATAACATCCAAACTAGAAAACTACTCGTAGTAGTCTTGATTTCACACTTCAAACACATCCCATACAACATATAGAGATTGTCCATACAATTAAACAAGTTCTGGAACAACTCCATCATCATCTTCCATTTTCAAATTAAGCAACTTACAACTTGACTTGGTCAGAGAGTTCCAGCCACTTTCAGAACAATCTAAGAGTAGGAACACACTCAAAGGAGGTTCGTGGAAGCTTAATCAATCATTACTTATCCGGAAGTAGCAAACTCGATCCGGTATTTCATACCAAGAGGTGAGTTTTCAAAACTTTGATACCTCCATACATGCGTTTTTAGCTTTAAAATTGAAAAGGAAAATGTAGATATTCAATCACTAAAGCTATCTGGATCTTTAATTTAAACTAAAATCAACTGAGTTTAAAGAATTAATCACTTTTTCAGTTAGGGTTTAAATTGGGTTTGTCAAAATTCGTGTTCATCTTTGATTAATAATGTTAACAAAATACATGTTCAAAATCGTGATGAAAATCTAGACAAAATGGTATTTTGAACTTTTAAAATTGATCAAGAAATGAAGAACTTCAAATCTCAGGCATGGCCATGTTCGCGCGTTGTTCAGTGAAGAAGATGAAGTTAAATTTTCAATTTCTGAATCTGGACTTAAAATATATATTTGTAGTTTAAGTTAAAACAATGGATGTATAGCCACCCCAGTGGTAAAGCCAGCACGCCTTAAAACCTTCCTTCGCCTCAAGGTCCAGGGTTTGAATCCCCCTGGAACCTTTTTTTAACAAAAGGAAACACAAGCTCAAGCTTCTTTCTCCGAAGTCCTTCTGAGGCTCAGCCTCCAAAAGTGCTTCTGAAGCTTCTACTCCTAGAAGCTCTCCATTTCCACTCACTTCAGAAGTACTTCTATCTCTAGGAGTCCCAAACTTCTAATGCTTCTATCCCTAGAAGCAAACCTTCTCAACACGCCCAGCACCATGCAAGCCTTCTCACGCCCTGGTTGCAAGCCAAAAGCGCCCACGCAAGCCTTGTTACACGCCTCCGCTAAGCCTTCTAACCCTTCCAGAAGTGGACAACTTCTGAACCCTTCAGAAGTCCAACTTCTGGACATTTTTCAAAACTTTCATTTTCTTTTTTTAAACTCCTTCTAAACAAGGTAATTAAATGACAAGTCAAACACATGGCTAAGTGGAAAAACTCTTCATTTCTAAGCCAAAAGTCCAAGGTTCAAATCTCCTTAGGACCAAAAACTCTTTTTTTATCACTAATTTCTCAAGTTTCTAACAAACTTAAACATTTTCAAAAACTAATCAAAACTTCTCATTTTGAGATGATTTTTTGAACACTTGTCATTTAATATACCTATTTTATGATTATGTCAAAAAAATCCAAAAATATTTTCTTTTTGATTATATTTTAATTAAGTTAAAAATGAGACATTTTAAGTATTTCTTAATACTTTTCAAAAAAAATGTTTTCTTTCCAACATTCCAACTTTCAAACTTAAATCTTTTTTCAAAACTGCTTGTGAATATTCTTCACTTTTCAAAATTATTTTCAAAACCTCCTAAAAACACTTTCATAATTAAATTTCTAAACCTCGATCCAACGTCGATATTCTTTTCAAAATATTTTCATAAATAAATATTCTACTTCTCCCTCCTCCCAAACATATGGTAGTCACCCAGACGACCGATCGTATGTTTGGCTTCTTAAATGAATCTAATTAACGTGAACCTTGTTTCACCTCACCTTTTCTCAACAAACTTTTTGAGTAGAAAAAGATGATTAGGATGTTTCTATCCACTCATCCGTGTATTTGGGGCATTAGCCGTTGAACGCTTATGGTCCAATACTCGTCTCCCACATAAAAATAACTTAACTCACTCAAACTCTTTTATCGCTCATATGCGATCATCAAACTCTTTTCTTACAAAGAGTGTGCAATAACCATTTCAAACACGAACGAATACTTAAGCTTTTCAAACAAACAAAACAAGTCCAAGTTCAAGCATTTGAAATGTCTAAAGCACGATTTTTCTTATAAAATCAACACAACTAATAAAAACCTTTTTAAGAGGAACTACGGAGTTTTGACATTCCCATTGCACAAGGGAATACGTAGGCACACGGTTCCGAAACCGCCCAACTCAAAATAATAATAAATAAACCCCGTTTCTTTTATTTCTCGATCATAACTTAAATTAGCAATTTAACACACAAACACTTAGAACTAAATAGGTCCCATCGAGTACGATGGATGTAAGGGGTGCTAATACATTCCCCTTGCATAACCGACTCCCGATTCACATCTTTGGTCACGAGACCGCCTTATCCAAATTCCGTGGTTTTATCTATATTTCCGCTTTTAGAACAAATAAAATTAGGTGGCGATTTCATTTTTTTAAAACAACCGATGAAAACCACCATCACACTAGGCATGACTAGAGGCCCACTATTTGCTATTAGAATCAAGAAAGAAAAAAACATACAAAGACAGCCACGCTTAAGCTCGCTATACCGCGCTAAGCGCAACCCAACAGAGACCAGCGCTTAGCTTGTTCTCGAATCATAAGCCACCAACAAAACAAAAGTCGAATGTTTACGCTTAGCGCTTCCCCGTGGCTAAGCCGATCCGCAACTCAAAATGTTATTTTGGTCCGAACACCGCTTATGATGCTCTCATGCCAAAGCTCGATCCGTACAGTTATGCCACAATCCCGTAGCAGATAAAAGTTAAATGAATATGCGGGGAATGTAAATCGCAATGATAAATCCAATGTTCATGTGAAGAATACATGCATGAACATGCGAGGAATGAAAATCGAATCGATGAAACCAATGTTTATAGATGAAGAGTAGATGCGTGAACATGCGAGGAATGCAAATCGAATTGATAAAACCAATGTTCATAGATGAAGAGTACATGCATGAACATGCGAGGAATGCAAATGGAATCGATAAAACCAATGTTCATGTGAAGAATACATTCATGAACATGCGAGGAATGCAAATCGATTCAATAAAACCAATGTTCATTGATGGAGAGTACATGCATGAACATGCGAGGAATGCAAATCGAATAGGTAAAACCAATGTTCATGTGAAGAATACATGCATGAACATGCGAGGAATGAAATTCGAATTGATAAAACCAATGTTCATAGATGAAGAGTACATGCATGAACATGCGAGGAATGCAAATCGAATCGATAAAACCAATGTTCATTTGTGAAATTAAATGCATGAACGTGCAAGGAATGCAAATCAAAATTATAATTCCAATGTTCATTTGAAGAGTGCATGCATGAAAATGCAAGAATGCAAGTGAAATTCACAATTGTAACGTTCAAGTGTAAGATAGATGCGTGAACATGCCAAGAATGCAAGTGAAATTCACAATTCTAATGTTCAAGCGTAAGATAGACGATGCACGAACACGTCAAGGATGCGAGTTGCAATAACAATCCTAATGCTCTTATGGAAGTAAACGATGCATGAACATGCCGAGGATACGAGTAACGATAACAATCCTAATGCTCATGTAATGGATGAACAATGCAAGGTAGTCATGCTACCTATAGGTGGTAGAGGTTTTCCTTTGAACCTAGATTATGCATTAACACAAACACCTAGAATGCATGTATAATACATGATGTGCCTAACGATCGAGAGGCTTGGATGTCTACATGTCGAATGCAAATTATGCCTCAAATCATCATGAATCGATGCAATTAAATTAAACTAAATTCCCTCTAATGCGTGAGCATGTGATAGATGATGCAAGATGTATGAATTTATGACTTATGTGCCAGGAAAACACAAATGCACAACAATATATGCATGCTACGTAATCTTCATCCGACATAAATAAGGCAGAAAAATCCTATTTGAATCAAAGAATTCAAGAGTACAAGTTCAAGATCCGTAATCTACATTAAATTTGCATGCAATTTCAGATTCAATTTTAATAGTCGAAAGTCAAGAAAATTTTAAAATAAGTGCTTATTTGAACCTAACACTTACTTGAACTTGAAGCTTGAATCAAATTGCAGAGGAATTAGAGTGTGAGTTGTAACGCCCTGTTTTAATTAATATTATATTATATTAATATTTTCGAATTACCGATCGATATTTATTTTACGACGAGAGTATTCGTATTAATCAATATATCTGATAATATATTTGGCGACGCTTCGATTCGTCCGTAAAATATTATTCGATCCGATATTTAATTCCCGTAATTGTTTTAATTAATTGAATTAATGATATAATTGGATAGGGGTGTGAGGAGCAATTTCCTAGGATTGGGTTTACACCCTCACCCTTACTAATAGGAAAACAACTTATGAAAGCCATTTTCCTCATTTTCTTTCCATTCATGAAACATTTTCCTTGTTTTTCTTTCCAACATAACATACCAAAACCAAACATAGAACTTGGAAGCTAGTAAGTTATAAAACCATTTCTTCCTCATTTTCTTTGCATTTTTCCACACAAAACCAAACATAGAGTTTGACAGAAAAAGAAAGGGTTTCGAGAAGAAGAGCAAGAGGGGAAGAAGAGGAAGAACATGAGTCTTGTAGAATCATCATGGATCATCAAAGCTAGAGGTAAGGCGTTCGATTCTCCATCTCATATTGTTAGGTTTTGATGTTTATGTTTTGGATTTGGGGGAAAGTGGATAAGTTGATTTATAGTGTTTTGGGTTGATTGGTTATAGAAATAGATTAGAAGAGTTGGAATAGGAGTATGGATTATGAGGTTGATGATGATTAGAATCAATGGGAATGGTAAAAGTGAAGTTGGGAATGTTAAAAATGGAGTTTTCACGCAGGTCCATCAACACGGGTCGTGTTGATTAACACGGGTGCCCGTGTTGACCAATTGAATGAAAATTATTGATAACAGGTCCATCAACACGGGCCGTGTTGATTCACACTGCTGCCCGTGTTGATTCTCTGACTTTGGGTTTTTCAACACGGGCCGTGTTGATTAACACGGGGGCCCGTGTTGATGTATCTGTAGCCTCCCATATTCTGATTTTAGCACTCTTTGCCCCGATTATGTTCCAATTTTCCGATTTTGTGAAATTCGACGACGGAGCAAGTTGCTCCGAATTCAACAAAAATTGACATGCTAGCTAAGTTTGACGTGTAGAACGTAGTGGTGAGGTTAGTTTTTGGAAATTACGAGTTTTTATGAGATGACCTGAAATAGGCCAAAATATGATTAAATTGAAACGGATTGTGTTTTAGTAGATTTAAGGCACGTATGGACATTTCGATTTCGATGTTGACGATTATGATTAGTGTCGGTTATTAGAAATGACTTTCGCGACGATTATTGAAGTTTTGACTATTCTTCCGTTTTTGGAATTTGGTGAATTAAGCGATAATGATGCGGTCTAAATAAACATAATGTTTGCGACGGTGTATTTATTAATGAATACTTGTTGATATGCAATGCGATGATATATGTCTTTGTACATGATGATGTGATGATTATATTGATGTTGTTAATAAATGCTTCCGATTTGTGAATGCATGACTTTTGATGATGATGAATTATATGTGACGTTTTGCATAATGCAAATATGATGCGATGATATATTTATCTTGATTTGGATAAATTATGGCGATGTGGGCTTTATGCCAATTTTGATAAGCGATGATGATGTTTTTGTGTTGTGTTCTTTATTGTCGAGTCACATACATTGCATTAGCGACGATGGGCTTTTATGCCAAGCGACGAGGCTTTTATGCCAAGCGACGAGGCTTTTATGCTAAGTGTTCCTATCTATGGACAAAGCGACGGGTACCACATGCATAACATAGTCGTGTCTCATGGAGTCTGTTATGTTTATGTTTGAGTTCTTTGGCGTTGGGTTTTAATTAAATTGACGATGTTGAATTGCGATGATATATGATGCTTTGTTTGTTGATGATCTTTATGATGAACACGAAATAAATTTGAATTGATAATTTCATGATAACTATGCGATGAATATAAATGATGAGTTTTGCGATGATTTAACTTGATTAAATGCTTAATGCAAATAGGATGTGATGATGTTTGTGATGATGGGCTTTATGCCAAAAGCGACGATGGGTTTTAGCCAATTTGTGATGATTTTGTTTATATTGCTTATGCTATTAGCATTGTTTGGTGTTATTGTTTGATGTTTTTGTTCATGATTGTCGTGTTAATTAGTGATGTGTTAGCTTGTGACGATTTCGTGGTGACGGAAGATTATGTGTTGTTGTGATGATTTGTGCCGATGAGGCTAAGGCGATTAAGTGTAGATTATACACTTTAGAATAACGATAAGAGTAAGTGAGTTTTGGATATGTGTTGGAACGCACTTATCAATCTATTCCCTTTATAATTCCGAAACTATATATATATATATATATATATATATATATATATATTTTATCATGCCTTTAATTATATGTTTTGGATTATCTCACCCTTTACTTGTTTCGCCGTTACCTTTATATTGGTAACGCGGTGTTATGAAGACGGAGTTGATAACTGCTATTAGTCGAGTCGGTGTCGCTCTGATACGTAGCACTCGGGGGGAATTATTATGTTGTCTTGTTGTTGTTCTTTTGTTGTTTCCTTTGTAAATAAGAATCATAATTTATGAAAACATGATTTTGATAAGAAAGTTTAATAAAGGAGATGTTTTATTTTTATGAATCAATTTATGATTTGCGACGAGGCTATGTATCTGAGATTTATACTTTAAAGTGAATTGTTTAAAGTGATTTGGTTTTGAAGGTGTGACGCCTCAGTATTTAATTTATGAAATTTTAAATTACTCTGATTTTAGCATATTAAACTTTAGTTAATATTGGGGTGTTACATTAGTGGTATCAGAGCAGGTCGGTCTGTCGGCCAGGTTATTAGTGTGTTTAACCCTGTTGTATGCGACATGTGTGTGAAACACTGTCGTACTTGCTTGTTTATATTTGTTTGTCTGCAGAGATGAGTTTGAAACAAGTGGGGGAAAAGTTTTACTTCTTGGTGGCGCTTGTGGCTTAGAGATGGAGCCTCGGTGGTTACGCTTTGGTAACTTGTAGTGTAAGTTTGAAGACGCTGTTGTAGTTTGGTAAAGATGGTTTATGTCACCATCAGGATTGTCGACTGTCTATTGAGAAATTGAGGAACTGATCACCCTTAATCTCTTGTCGATAGTAGTCGGGAATTGCGTTGGTTGGGATGGACTTCTCTTGCCAGCTTATGAGTGTGTGAAGCAGACGAGTTGGCAAAAGGTGGTGCATGGTTACTTGAGTTGTAGGAGAATTTGGATTTTATGAAATTTTTAATTACTCTGATTTTAGCACATTAAACGTTGGTTAATATTGGGGTGTTACATTAGTGGTATCAGAGCAGGTCGGTATGTCGGCCAGGTTATTAGTGTGTTTAACCCTGTTGTATGCGATATGTGTGTGAAACACTGTCGGTACTTGCTTGTTTATATTTGTTTGTCTGCAGAGATGAGTTTGAAACAAGTGGGGGAGAAGTTTTACTTATTTGTGGCGCTTGTGGCTTAGAGATGGAGCCTCAAGCAGGGTTACGCTTTGGTAACTTGTAGGGTATGTTTCAAGACGCGTAGTTTTGGTAAAGATGGTTTATGTCACCATCGGATTGTCGATCGTCTATTGACAAATTGAGGAACTGATCACCCATAATCTCTTGTCGATAGTAGTCGGGAATTGTGTTGGTTGGGATGGACTTGTCTTGCCAGCTTAATAGTGTGTGAAGCAGACGAGTTGGCTAAAGGTGGTGCATGGTTACTTGAGTTGTAGGCGAATTTGGATTTTATGAAATTTTTAATTACTCGATTTTAGCATATTAAACTTTGGTTAATATTGGGTGTTACATTAGTGGTATCGTAGCAGTCGGTCTGGTCGGCCAGTTATTAGAGTGTTTAACCTCTGTATGCAACATGTGTGTGAAACACTATCGTAGTTGCTTGTTTATATTTGTTTGTCCGCAGAGATGAGTTTGAAACAAGTGGGAGAAGTTTTACTTTGGTGGCGCTTGTGGCTTAGAGATGGAGCCTCTGTGGTTACTTGGTAACTTGTAGTGTAAGTTTGAAGACGCTAGTAGTTTGGTAAAGATGGTTTATGTCACCATCGTGATTGTCGATCGCCTATTGACAAATTCAGAACCGATCACCCTTAATCTTTGTCGATAGTAGTCGGAATAGTGTTGGTCGATGGACTTGTCTTGCCAACTTAATAGTGTGAAGCACGAGTTGGCAAAAGGTGTGCATGGTTACTTGAATTGTAGGCGAATTTGGATTTTATGAAATTTTTAATTACTCGATTTTAGCATATTAAACGTTGGTTAATATTGTGTTAAATTAGTGGTATCGAGTAGGTCGGTCCGTCCGCCGTGTTATTAGTGTGTTTAACCTTGTTGTATGCGATATGTGTGTGAAACATCGCTTGTATTGCTTGTTTATATTTGTTTGTCCGCAGAGATGAGTTTGAAACAAGTGGGGAGAAGTTTTACTTGGTGGCGCAGGGCTTAGAGATGGAGCTGTGGTTACGCTTTGGTAACTTGTAGTGTAAGTTTGAAGACGCTGTAGTTTGGTAAAGATGGTTTATGTCACCATCGATTGTCGATCGCCTATTGACAAATTGAGGAACTGATCACCCTTAATCTCTTGTCGATAGTAGTCGGGAATTGTGTTGGTTGGGATGGGCTTGTCTTGCCAGCTTAATAGTGTGTGAACAGACGAGTTGGCAAAAGGTGGTGCATGGTGGCTTAGAGATGGAGCCTCTAGCAGGGTAACACTTTGGTAACTTATAGTGTAAGTTTGAAGACGCTGTTGTTGTATGGTAAAGATGGTTTATGTCCCCATCAGGATTGTCGACTGTCTATTGACAAATTGAAGAACTGATCACCCTTAATCTCTTGTCGATAGTAGTCAGGAATTATGTTGGTTCGATGGACTTGTCTGCCACCAATAGTGTGTGAAGCGCATGTTGGTAAAAGGTGGTGCATGGTTACTTGAGTTGTAGGCGAATTTGGATTTTTGGTGAGAAAAAGATTTTGGCAAGCGAACTTCTTGTTGTGATTCTTCCAAAGCATATTGTCAAGATGTTAGTGAATTACCGAAAGCGGAAGTGAAGTTTTGATGGATTTAGTTTCGAACTAGTCATGGATTCAAGTATCCTTAGGGATGTTTGTTTCGAGTTAGAGTTGAAAAGTCAACTTGAGGATTGCTTTAAGCAGAGTTGTGTATTCGAGCGGGTCACCGTGGAGTGCTATCTTTGTGTTGTTCGAGAAGAACGAAGGTCGCTTAAGTTGATGTGTCTTTCGTGGAAAGGAACGGGTGGATGTTGAGGACAAGTATCTACTTCAAGGACTAATGTTGATAGATCACCATTTGGAGCTTTTGTGTTTAGTGGAACCGATGTAAAGTCCGGTTGTCTACGGTTATTGAGAATCAAGATGTTTAGACAATGCTTTTCAAGATAGCGTATGGTCCGTAGTATTTGTTGATGTCATTAGTGTGACTAATGCGCCAATTATAATTTTGAATGTTCCGGCAAGATTTCATGAGTAGTCAGAGAGTTGTTTCATGTTCATGGATATTATTTGGTTCACATCAAGTTAAGGAATTGTAGAAAGCATCCAAGCTTTGCTGTTGGTAGTGAAGTTAGACCGTGTATGTCGAGTAATCTAAAGATAGAATTTTGAACTGTTGGACAAGAGTGCCTTAAGTAAGCAACTTAGATAGTGATATTTTGGACAGCCGTGAAGATTTATTTTGTATCTTCTAGAAGACTTTAAGGGTTATTTCGAGCTTAGAAGTTCTTTTGTTTTGTATGTTTAGCTTTGTGAGTTTGATGGAAGATCTTTTTATAAGTAGGTATTGATCGTGGGTACTTTGACTTGAGATGGTTGAGTCGCTATTTGGACTTCGCATTGGGAAGCGAATTTGTGGAGCCAGTGGAAAGCTAGCGAATGCTTTGATTTTGGTTTTGTTTGGTACTGGAGAACCTTGTGCAGTGTATTGTGATATTTCATTTTGGAATTAAGATGTATTTCGGCATAGAGTTGGAAAAGTGTATTGCTACCTTGGAACGATTTGATTTTCATAAGGGAAAATTGTCGGACGCGTGAGTTAGAGTTTTGATGCGGTTGTACTCATTGGAACCTTATAGGTGCAGATGTTAACGACGAGGAGATTGGGATTGTTGAAGACAATTCAAGTTTGAGTACGATCTATAAAGAGACTTCGTCTGGTGATGAGTTTAGTATGTTGATATCGCAGATAACCCAAGAATATCTGGTTTGGGATTTATTATTTTGAAGAATGTTGCATGTTTGTTTTGAGACGCTTGTTGAGATTAAGCTCAGAAGGTTATTAAGGATTTGTTCACTACTAACATATGGATTTCGTCGGATACCAATGGTCGCGGTGGATTATTAGATTACGACTAAAATAAGTCTTGATGGTAAGGAATTTGGTGATGGTTTGGTAACCACAGGTACTTAAAGAAGATGATGTTTTATAGATGAAGGTGTTCTATTGTGACTTAAGTCGGTCGCGACGGTGTACATGATTGGATTCCATAGAAATTGATGATATTGTTCTAAGTCCAACCTGTGTTGTAATTCAGGAGTATGAGACGACGTTGATGGATTGAGTTCTTGAGAGAGTGTTTTGGTCTAAGTTACCACTTTGAAGGATTGAGAGTTATGAAGGTGTTTCGAATAAGAAGCTTGTGTATTGATCATTGTGACGGTGCAAGGATAGTGATTACTTATATATACTTTGGGAATTGAATTGTTATAAGGGAAGACTTCGTTTTAGTCAAGTGTATACGTCGAAGTTTCACAAGTGAATATTTGGACGATATTTTAAAAGGTCAACTATGTCGTATATTTTAGAGGATCAATGGACATTGATCAATCAAGAATGAAAGAGTGATTTTCGAGTTGATGAGACTGATGTTAGTAGGTGTCCGGATGAGTGTACACTTTGAACGTATCAATTTGGGGTAATTGTGAAGCGGAGGATTAACCAAGTTGTTTTACGGGTTGCATCTTATGCATAAAAGTGACGCAGCATGGTTTAGATATCGAGCATTGAGTTTTAGTGAGTATGCGAGATTGTTGGATTGGGACTAGTGAGTTATAGTCGCAAGTCGTCTATATACGCCTTAGAATGAGTGGTGTATCGCAGTTCTGTTATGTTTGTGTGACTTGTTATTGTTCAAGGGTTGTGCGTTGGTAATCTACAAGGATGATGTGACCTTGTGATTTTCTAGAATGAGAGCGATAACTGCAAGTGTAATTCTTGAGCTCGTGCTTATGCGTAATTGAAGGCATCTCTTTCGCGTTTGTGTAACACGCGTGGTTTTATCCTTTTTTGATTGTTTCAGTTTTGGTTTGTATAACCATTTTGTTGTTTTCGTGTCGGTGTTGTGTCGTAGGACTTTAAGTTCCTATCTTTGGTGAATCGTTTCCGAGGCGTCGGTTCGAGTGTGTGACTAATTTTATGGCTGAGTCGTTAGGATGATATCGATCTTGTTTGTTTGGTTCTCGAGTGAACCGTGTGTCTCGCGACTTGTTTAGTTGTTGGGTGTTAGTTGGTTGTCGAGTGCATTGTATGGGCTTTACATCTCGGCATGGTTGTTCTTGGCGGACGATGTAGTTAGGATATTTCTTGTTTTTGGTGTATTTTGTATATTGTTTAGTTGACGCGAGGATTGAGTGGACTAATGCGTAGGCATGTCCCGATTTGTTCGTTTTGGTCGAAGTTTCGAGGACGAAAAGTTTATAAGTGGGGGAGAGTTGTAACGCCCTGTTTTAATTAATATTATATTATATTTATATTTTCGAATTACCGATCGATATTTATTTTGCAACGAGAATATTCGTATTAATCAATATATCCGATAATATATTTGGCGATGTTTCGATTCGTCCGTAAAATATTATTCGATTCAATATTTAATTCTCCTAATTGTTTTAATTAATTGAATTAATGATATAATTGGATAAAGTGAGGAGTAATTTCCTAGGATCGGGTTTACACCTCACCCTTACTAATAGGAAAACAACTTATAAAAGCCATTTTCCTCATTTTCTTTCCATTCATGAAACAATATCCTTGTTTTTCTTTCCAACATAACATACCAAAACCAAACATAGAACTTGGAAGCTAGTAAGTTATAAAACCATTTCTTCCTTTTCTTTCCATTTTCCAAACAAAACCAAACTTAGAGTTTGAGAGAAAAGAAAGGGTTTTGAGAAGAAGAGCAAGAGGGGAAGAAGAGGAAGAACATGAGCAAGCTTAAGGATGAAGTCTTGTAGAATCATCATGGATCATCCAAGCTAGAGGTAAGGGGTTTGATTCTCCATCTCATATTGTTAGGTTTTGATGTTTATGTTTTGGATTTGGGGGAAAGTGGATAAGTTGATTTATAGAGTTTTGGGTTGAATGATTATAGAAATAGATTAGAAGAGTTGGAATAGGAGTAGGGATTATGAGGTTGATGATGATTAGAATCAATGGGAATGGTAAAAGTGAAGTTGAAGGTTAAAATGGAGTTTTCACGCAGGTCCATAAACACGGGCCGTGTTAATTAACACGGGTGCCCGTGTTGACCTATTGAATGAGAATTATTGATGTCAGGTCCATCAACACAGGCCGTGTTGATTCACACGGGTTCCCGTGTTGATTCTCCGACTTTGGGTTTTTGTGTTCTAGGGCTTTTCAACACGGGTCGGTTGATTAACACGGCGTCGTGTTGATGTATCCGTAGCCTCCCATATTCGATTTTGCACTCTTTGCCCCGATTATGTTCGATTTTCCGATTTCGATAAATTCAAAGAACGGAGCAAGTTGCATTGAATTCAACAAAAATTGACGTTAGCTAAGTTTGACGGTAGAACGAGTGGTGAGGTTAGTTTTTGAAATTACGAGTTTTTAAGAGATGACCCGAAATAGGCCAAAATACGATTAAATTGAATCGGATTGTGTTTTATTAGATTTAAGGCACGTATGGACAATCCGATTTCGATGTTGACGATTATGATTAGTGTCGGTTATTAGGAATGACTTTCGCGATGATTATTGAAGTTTTGACTATTCTTCCATTTTTGGAATTTGGTGAATTAAGCGATAATGATGCGGTGTAAATAAACATAATATTTGTGACGGTGTATTTATTAATAAATACTTGTTGATATGCAATGCGATGATATATGTCTTTGTACATGATGATGTGATGATTATATTGATGTTGTTAATAAATGCTTCCGATTTGTGAATGCATGACTTTTGATGATGATGAATTATATGTGTCGTTTTGCATAATGCAAATATGATGCATGATATATTTATCTTGATTTGGATAAATTATGGCGATGTGGGCTTTATGCCAATTTTGATAAGCGATGATGATGTTTTTGTGTTGTGTTGTTTATTGTCGAGTCACATACATTGCATTGGTGACGATGGACTTTTATGCCAAGCGACAAGGATTTTATGCCAAGCGACGAGGCTTTTATGCCAAGTGTTCCTATTTATGGACAAAGCGACGGGTACCAGATGAATAACATAGTCGTGTCTCATGGAGTCGGTTATGTTTATGTTTACGTTGTTTGGCGTTGGGTTTTAATTAAATTGACGATGTTGAATTGCGATAATATATGATGCTTTGTTTGGTGATGAGATTTATGATGAACATGAAATGAATATGAATTGATAATTTCATGATAACTATGCGATGAATATAAATGATGAGTTTTGCGATGATTTAACTTGATGAAATGCTTAATGCAAATAGGATGTGATGATGGGCTTTATGCCAAAAGCGAATATGGGCTTTAGCCAATTTGTGATGATTTTGTTTATATTGCTTATGCTATTAGCATTGTTTGGTGTTATTGTTTGATGTTTTGTTCATGATTGTCGGATAATTAGTGATGTGTTAGCTTGTGACGATTTCGTGGTGATGAAAGTTTATGTGTTGTTGTGATAATTTGTGTCGATGAGGCTAAGGCGATTAATGTAGATTATACACTTTAGAATAACGATAAGAGTAAGTGAGTTTTGGATATGTGTTGGAATGCACTTATCAATCTATTCCCTTTATAATTCCGAAACTATATATATATATATATATATATATTTTATCATGCCTTTAATTATATATTTTGGATTATCTCACCCTTTACTTGTTTCACTACCTTTATATTGGTAATGTGCAAGTTATGAAGACGGAGTTTATAGTCGCTATTAGTCGAGCGGTGTCGCCTCGATACGTAGCACTCGGGGGGAATTATTATGTTGTCTTGTTGTTGTTCTTTTGTTGTTTCCTTTGTAAATAAGAATCATAATTTATGAAAACATGATTTTGATTAGAAAGTTTAATAAAGGAGATGTTTTATTTTTATGAATCAATTTATGATTTGCGACGAGGCTATGTATCAAAGATTTATACTTTAAAGTGAATTGTTTAACGTGATTTGGTTTTGAAGGTGTGACGCCTCAGTATTTAATTTTTGAAATTTTTAATTACTCTGATTTTAGCATATTAAACTTTCGTTAATATTGGGGTGTTACATTAGTGGTATCGTGAGTGTCGGTCTGCCGGCCGTGTTATTAGTGTGTTTAACCTCCAGTTATATGTGTGAAACACCGCGGTAGTTGCTTGTTTATATTTGTTTGTCCGCAGAGATGAGTTTGAAACAAGTGGGGAGAAGTTTTACTTTGGTGGCGCTTGTGGCTTAGAGATGGAGCCTCGCTGTGGTTACGCTTGGTAACTTGTAGTGTAAGTTGAAGACGCGTTGTAGTTTGGTAAAGATGGTTTATGTCACCATCGATTGTCGATCGCCTATTGACAAATTGAGGAACCGATCACCCTTAATCTTTGTCGATAGTAGTCGGAATTATGTTGGTCGATGGACTTCTTCCCAAATTAATAGTGTAAGCGCATTTAGTTGGCAAAAGGTGGTGCATGGTTACTTGAGTCAGAGGAGAATTTCGATTTTATGAAATTTTTAATTACTCGATTTTAGCATATTAAACTTTGGTTAATATTGGGGTGTTACATTAGTGGTATCGAGCAAAGTTGGTCTGTCGACCGTGTTATTAGTGTGTTTAACCCTCTTGTATGCGACATGTGTGTGAAACACCGCTTGCACTTGCTTGTTTATATTTGTTTGTCTCAGAGATGAGTTTGAAAAAGTGGGGAGAAGTTTTACTTTGGTCGGCTTGTGGCTTAGAGATGGAGCCTCGGTGGTTACGCTGGTACCTTGTAGTGTAAGTTTGAAGACGTTGTTGTAGTTTGTAAAGATGGTTTATGTCACCATCGATTGATGACCGCTCATTGACAAATCGAGGAACCGATCACCCTTAATCTCTTGTCGATAGTAGTCGGAATTGTGTTGGTTCGATGGACTTGTCTTGCCAAACTTAATAGTGTGTGAAGCAAACGAGTTGGCAAAAGGTGGTGCATGTTACTTGAGTTGTAGGCGAATTTGATTTTTGGTGAGAAACAAGATTTTGGCAAGCGAACTTGTTGTGATTCTTCCGCATATTGTGAAGATGTTAGTGAATTACCGCCAGAGCGGTGACGCTTTGATGGATTTAGTTTCCGGAACTAGTTGTGATTCAAGTATCCTTAAGGGATGTTTGCTTCGAGTTAGAGTTGAAGAGTCAACTCGAGGATCGCTTTAAGCAGTAGCTTTGGTATTCGAGCGGTCACCGTGGAGTGCTATCGTTGTGTTGTTCGAGAAGAACGAAGGTCGCTTGTTGATGTGTCTCTTCGTGCAAAGGAACGAAGGATGTTGAGGACAAGTATCTACTTCCAAGGACTAATGTTGGATAGATCACCATTCGAGCTTTTGTGTTTAGTGGAACCGGCGTAATGTCCGGCCGTCTACCAAGTTAATGTGAGAATCAAGATGTTTAGACAATGCTTTTCAAGATAGCGTATGGTCCCAAGTAGTATTTGTTGATGTCATTAGTGTGACTAATGCGCCGCTTATAATTTTGAATGTTCCGACAAGATTTCTTGAGTAGTCAGAGTTGTTTCGTGTTCATGGATATTATTTGGTTCATCAAGTTAAGGAATCGTAGCAAGCATCCAAGCTTTCCGTTGTTGGTAGTGAAGTTAGACCTGTATATCGAGTAATCTAAAGATAGAATTTTGAACTATTGGACAAGAGTGCCTTATGTAAGCAACTTAGATAAGGATATTTTAGATGGCCCTGAAGATTTATTTTGTATCTTGTAGAAGACTTTAAGGGTTATTTCGAGCTTAGAAGTTCTTTTATTTTGTACGGTTAGCTTTGTGAGTTTGATGGAAGATCGCTTTATAAGTAGGTATTGATCGTGGGTACTTTGACTTGAGATGGTTGAGTCGCTATTTCGACTCGCATGGGAAGCGAATTTGTGGAGCCAAGGAAAGCTAGCTAATGCTTTGATTTTGGTTTTGTTTGGCATCGAGAACCTCAGGTGCTGTATTGTGATATTTCATTTTGACTTAAGATGTATTTCGCATAGAGTTGGAAAAGTGTATTGCTACCTTGAACTATTTGATTTTCATAAGGGAAAATTGTCGGACGCTGAGTTAGAGTTTTGATGCGGTTGTACTCATTGGAACCTTATAGGTGCGATGTTAACGACGAGATTGGAATTGTGAAGACAATTCAAGTTTGAGTATGATCTATAAAGAGACTTCGTCCGTGATGAGTTTAGTATGTTGATATCGCAGATAACCCAAGAATATCCGATTTGGGATTTATTATTTTGAAGAATGTTGCATGTTTGTTTTGAGACGCTTGTTGAGATTAAGCTTAGAAGGTTATTAAGGATTTGTTCACTACTAACATATGGATTTCTGGATACTAATGGTCGCGGTGGATTATTAGATTACTTACTAAAATAAGTCTTGATGGTAAGGAATTTGGTGATGGTTTGGTAACAAGTGTACTTAAAGATGATGATGTTTTATAGATGAAGGTGTTCTATTGTGACTTAAGTCGGTCACGGTGTTCATGATTGATTCCATAGAAATTGATGATATGGTTCTAAGTCCGACTGGTTGTAATTCGTGAGTATGACGACGTTGATGGATTGAGTTCTGAGAGAGTGTTTTGGTCTAAGTTACCACTTTGAAGGATTGAGAGTTATGAAGGTGTTTCAATAAGAAGCTTATGTATTGATCATTGCGGTGCGAGGATAGTGATTACTTATATATACTTTGGGAATTGAATTGTTATAGGGAAGACTTCGTGAAGTCAAGTGTATACTCAAGTCACAAGTGAATATTTGGACGATAGAAAAGGTCAACTATGTCGATATTTTAGAGGATCAATGGACATTGATCAATCAAGAAATGAAAGAGTGATTTTCGATGATGGATCGATGTTAGTAGGTGTCCAGATGAGTACACTTTGAACGATCAATTTGTAATTGTGAAGGAAGGATTAACCAAGTTGTGTTACAATTGGCATCTTATGCAAAGTGACGATCATGGTTTAGATATCGAGCATCGAGTTTTAGCGAGATGCGTAGATTGCTGGATTAGACTAGTGAGTTATAGTCGCAAGTCGCCTCAGATGCCTCCTTATAATGAGGGTGTATCGCAGCCTGCTATGTTTGTGTGACTTGTTATTGTTCAAGGGTTGTGCTGGTAATCTACAAGGATGATGACCTTGTGATTTTCTAGAATGAGAGCGATAACCAAGTAATTTTCGCTCGCTGGCGCGAATTGAAGGCATCTCTTCGCGCTTACAGAAGCGCGTGGTTTTATCCTTTTTGATTGTTTCGCTTTGGTTTGTATAACCATTTTGTTGTTTTCGGTGTTGTGTCGAGGAAGTTCCCTTTGGTGACTCGCTTCCGAGGCGCGGCCTGAGTGTGACTAATTCTATGGTAGGCGTTAGGATGATATCATCTTGTTTGTTTGGTTCTCGAGTGAACCGTGTGTCGCGACTTATTTAGTTGTTGATGTTAGTTTGTTGTCGAGTGCATTGTATGGGCTTTGTATCGGCATGGTTGTTCTTGGTTTTCAAGGTGACGCCCAAGACAATTTTACTAATTCGATTTTAGTATATGCTAAACTT
>CM038794.1:88146026-88212544 GCA_021764765.1 Vicia sativa | reverse complement strand
AGAAACTAATGTTGTGTATGGTCATAAAGTAGAGCCAAGGCAGGCCGTGCTCAATCTGCGTGGGGGTTGTGATCTCAATCCTACTGACTGACCTCAGTGAGACAGCGTGTAGCAACCAGCCACAAAGGCAGTTTGAAGATCAACATGCAGTTGTGCAAACCTTGCAACACATGTTGAAAGCGGTGATTACCTGAGGATCCTCCTCAGTGTCGACACTTCCTCTCCGAGATACAATCCTAATGCTAAGTGTTTACCACTCCAATAGCCCGAGACACGACGACAACTGTTGGGCTCACGATAACAAGATTCAAGACATGATTGAGCTAAGAAGATTGGTTTGACCCTCTGTTGAGACTAAGATGTGATCAGCGGCCTATGCTAACCATGACAAAGTTCCAATTCTGTTGGCGAAAACTCTTACGTTTTCAATATAAATGACTTGACCATTCCTCATGTTATTAAGAAGAATTTGTCAGGCGGTGTCGACCAGGATGCCCAGAGAATTATCTCGTTGGTGCCCATCGGCACCGATGGTTGTGTAGTTGAGAAGGCGTGTTTAGTGCATGATGGACAACCGTGATACTATTCACAAACCACTGTGGAGGCACGTGTGAGCGTGTCTAAGCTGAAGATCGAGGATGTAGATGAAAGCTTGTGCCAAATGTGTGGGTTACCTTGGGGCGACAGTGGAAGTTTGATTACATGGTGAAGTATCTTATTCAGAGCTACAAGATTCCTATTGAAGATGTTAAAACGGATGGGGTGACGATTTTCGAAGACTATCTTGATGTTAACTAATAAAGATTTCCTCTGCGATCCACGTGCCTAGGTGGCACCTCTCATCATTAGTTCTCCGAACCGGTTCCATATTCCTCGGCAAAGCTTTCCTTGGAACTATGGAGTGAGGTTTACTATCATGGTCAAGCAAGACCCTCGACCATTGAAGATCTTACGTTGAAGCTACCATTCATGACATTGACAACATCACGGATGAAGTAAGGTGACCCGAAGGAAGATATTCTCAATCTCTCTCCTCAAAAGACGAGACTCATTTCGCATTCTAGCTATTCAACCGGTTCGAAGATAGAGGAAAGAACGGTAGCTCATCACGCTCGACCAGTACCAAAGGAAGTTGTTGAAGGCGCCTCAAACGAAAATGGAGAAATTCGAAGATCATCAAGAAGAGTGACTACAATGTTGTGGAACAGTTGGGACAGACTCCGTCCAAGATCTCTATGCTTGCTTTACTCTTGTGCTCTGAGACTCATGCTAAAGCCTTGGTAAAGTTTCTGAAGAATGCTCACTTGCTTTACTCTTGTACTACTGATCAATTTGAAGTTTGTATTGCTAGCCTGGCTGCCAACAATGGCCTGCGACCGGCCAGCGCTAATTCCTCTCCCGAGAAAAGAACAACAAAGCCTTGCACATCTCTGTTGAATGCAAAGGGTACTACCTTGTCTCATGTTTTGGTGCATCTTGGTTACACTCAATATCCTTACAAGCACTTTTGATCGACTCAAGGTTGAAGGGTTGGTTAGAAACCAGTGACAACATTATTGAGAGCTTTGATGGTTCTAAGCGAAGAGTACTTGGAAGCTCATTACACTGTTAAAAGTCATTTCCCGCACTTTCGGCTCCACTTTCTTTGTCACGGACATCCGTGACCTCTTGCCTACTTGGACGCCTTGGATACATAGAGGCGGTAATACCTCATCTTGCATCGGTGAAATGTCCGGTTGAAAGGAAGGTTGTTATAGTATGTGGTGAAGAAGAATGTAGTGGGTCATCTCAATCATTACGATATCTCTCGAGATGGCGGGTGAATTCTTTGAGACTTCATTTGTCAAGCTTTTGAAACAATACCAGTCATGCTGATGACTCTTGTCACTCACAGTGCAAGCTCACCTAGGATGGCCTCGATTGAAAGATGCTCAAAATTGCTGAAGAAGGAGGTAGTACTATTGGGGTCGACTCCCGATCTTCCTTCAAATTTGACAAGGCCGCTTGGAAGCTACCATCGGAGGCGGGAAGATGATACGCCCATGACGTGCTTCCTTCCGCGTCGGCAGGATAGAGTCCATGCTATGAAGACAACAGCGGTGACTTGACATCGTGATGGATCTTTCCCACTCCGGACAACGGACCCAACAATTGGAAGGCGAGCGTCATACCAATCTCCTTTAGGCAGGGTAATTGCTCTTATTTTCGTTTTGCTTTTCGTTTTCTATGTTTTGAACAATAAACTTTAAAAGGCTAGTGCCTTGCAGGGGCATCATAGCTCGTTTGTGAGGGTTATCATCATCATTTATATTTTCATTCAATAAAATCGTTGGACTTTTGCATTTAATTGTTGTTTCTTTCTTTACTTTATCACCCCTTCAAAAGCTATGTGTTTCTTACACACACCACGTGATACTTTGTAGAATCCCTTTCGAGAATCTCGTTGATATGACATACTGTGCTAAATATGACTTTGATAATTGATCTACCAAGCCGGCAGTGAGGAAGATTGTGAAGTTCCATGAGAACTTGTCGACTACTACAGCAGAAGGCAGTTATACAACCACAGAGAGCCAGGTTAAAGGTTGTGAATTTGAGTCGATAAAGGAGCGAAAAGAGATCAAGATAGGAGCGGTCTTGAGAATAAGTGTTAAGAAAGATTGGTTTAGATACTACGAGACTATATTGGGGTTTTGCTTGGTCATACGAAGATATGCGGGTTTAGACATTGATATTGTGGTACGATTACGACAAAAGAGGTTTCTCGGTGAACGAGAAGGTTAAATCGCATGAATCCCAGATGTCGAGAGAAAATTAAAACGAGTTATGAAGCAGTTCAACGCCGATTTCCTAAATTGTTACTTCTTATCCGCAATGGGTTGCAAATGGTTCCATAGCCAAGAAGGATGGCCAAAGTACAAATGTGTGTGGATGGAATGCGAACAAGCGAGTCTCGAAAGGCGATTTTCCACTATATGATGTTTTGGTTGACAACACTCGCTCGGCATAAGGTTTTCTCCTTCATGGATGGTTTCTCGCTACAATCAGGATCAAAATGGCTCTTGAAGACATGGAGAAGACTACTTCGTTACGATTGGGGCACTACGCTACAAGGTTATGCCGTTTGAATCGAAAACGCGCCCGTATACCGATGCCATGCCGTTATTTCGACATGATTCATCGAAATAGAGGTCTACATTGGCGATATGATAGCTCGATCGAAGAAGAACATCTTGATCATCTAGGAGCTTATTGAAGAGCGTTGAGACTAACCCACAAGTGCACCTTTGAGTCGAGATCCGAAAAACTCTAGGGTTTGTTGTCATGGTAAAGGCATTGAAGTTGACCCATAAGTTAAAGTTATTCAAGAAATCCGCTCACTGAGAAGGAAGTCGGAGGTTTCTTGGCCGATTGAACTACATGATTCATTGCTCATTTAACGCTACTTGTGAGCCAATCTTCAAGTTACTTAAGAAAGATCAAGTGGTAGAATGGAGCGAAGATTGCGGATCGCTTGACAAAATCAAGGGTACCTCTTGAATCCTCCTATCCACGATACACGCTTGCCGAAGGAAGACCTCTTATCATGTGCACTTGGCGGTGTTAGAGAACTCAATGGGGTGTGTGTTGGGGCAACATGGCGATGCAGTCGAAAAGAGTATGCAATATACTACCTTAGCAAAAGTTTACCGGTGTGAAACAAGATTCTCCAGCTCGAGAAAACTTGCGATTAACTGGCTTGAACTGCTTTCGCCGACTAGATAGTATATGTTGACTCACACTACCTTGTTGATTTCAAGATGGATCGATAAAATACATATTTGAGAAACCAGCTCTCTCGGGAAGAATAGCAATATGGCAAATGATCTTGACGAATCGACATCGATATACTTCTCGAGCGATCAAAGGAAGTGTAGTGGCGATCATTTGGCTCATCGGCCGTGATGACTATCACCTATGCGGTTAATTTCGAGATGAAGATGTTTTACTAGTCACGATTGTGAAGAACCGGAGCCTGAGCGAAGGACTGAACAAGGATCCGATGGACCATGGTCTTTGATGGAGCCTCAAACTCACTTGGCAATGGCATTGGCGCCATCATTACATCCCTATGACGGACATCGCCTTTCACATGACTTATGTTTCATTGCACTAACAACATGGTCTGAGCGTGCATTATGGGTATCAAAGTGCTATTGACTTAGAATCAAATTCTTAGAAGTATATGGAGACTCGACTTTAGTGATCGGTCGATTAAGGCGGTGGGATACGAATCATCGAATCTCATTCCATATCGAGCATGTTTTGAGTTTGATCCCTACTTGAAGAGATCACTTTCAATCACATTCCACGAGAAGAGAATCGGTTGGCGACGTTTATGTCTGGTGAAGCCGACTTTGAGATTTTTGTATCGCAAATGCGGATAGCAAGTCGCCACCGACTTTTCTTTTATCAATTAAGGAAGGTAAAAAGTACGAAAAAAGACCTTCGTTAGATTACGAGTAAGGGAGAAGGTTATGAAAGGGAAGATATTAGCACCCTTTCCATCCGTAGTTATCTACGGGCTCTTAGTTCTCTAAGATCATTTTTTAAAAGTGTTTTACGTGTTTTGACAAAATGTTTTGAAAAGGCATTTCGCTTTAACTTTGTAATGATTCATGCAGGAATGTATACAAAGTGTTCGGAAATGTTTAATTTTCGAAAAGAGTTTGAACTTTGACAAAAGTGTGAGGTGTGAAAAGTGTTTTGATAGAGCAAGCAACTAAAAGTCTTATTACCTACTCAAAATTGGTCGTTTTCGTGTTGTTTTACGTTCCTTTAGAATAGCGCTATCCATACCATTAGTTGGTAGGTAACCCTATTCGTTGGATGTAGAAGGGACATTCGAAGGGACATCGGATGGTCATAGAAGGCAACTTGTAGGAAGTATCCTAGCATATTCGAAGGGACTATCATCATTTTTAGTGGCGACAATCGAGGTCAAGATCATGTATTCGTAGGCGACATTGGGTCTATGATCTTTGTATAGAAGGACTATGATGATTTGTTTGAGAACAACGATGCTAGAGTACCTCTCGTTCGAGGACTTGACCATTTGAATTCGTAAGGCCGCGAGAGAATTACCCTAAAGGGTGCATGTGTGAAAAGTGTGTTGATTTGAGATATTTTATCTTGAAAATTAGAGTGAGCTATGTTCAATTTTATCTTGCCATACGCCTAATTACTAGCGGTTTATAGAGTGCGGAAATTAAAATCGGAAATATAAAATGGGAAAGATAAATCCTCGCTATTACATGGCTTTAGAGCGGATACATAATTTAAAATACGGAAAATAAAAGTCCTAATTAAACTATTACATCCATAGGCAATTAAAAATATGAAAAGCGATAAAAAATCGTCAAAGCGGAATAACCTTCACAAGCCGCCTTGACCAAGCTGAAATTGGAGTGCACGTGTCATGGAAGCGGGCGAGGTGGTTTGTAAACAAGTGTCATCTCTTGCGCACCAATCACGCCAAGAACTTCATCGTTCTCGTTTGAATTACAGGAATTTTGCGTAAGCCTCGGTCTTGACGCTATAGTCCCTGCAATTCTCAAAATCTCATACACATAATGTAAATGAATTGTGAGTACATGAATCGATTGGAAATCACATTCTAAACACAATGGTGATGGTCTTTTGGTCCAATTTTTCCATTTTAAGGAAGCCCTAATTCGGTTCAGAAAACCCTAACAATGGCATAGTTCGATTCAGGCCATGAAAACTCAATTCGATTGTCCAGATAGCTTGCAAAGTTTGTTCTAAACATAAAACAAACATCAAAACACATTAATAATGCATGATAAACAGAATTCGATTTTTGGAAAAGTAAGAACAAACCAAATCGTGTTTTCTCAATTCTTGATGTTTTTGAGAGTTGTAAGGGTCTGGATCGATTCTAAAGGCCTCAAGGAATGCAATGGGATGCTTGGAATCAACTGAATCGAGCTGGAACTGTGGTTGCAAGTGCACGGTTTTTTTGAATTAGGTTAGGGTTTCGCCAAGCAATTTTTCTGTTCTAATTCATGTGATATGCATTGTATATTTATATTGGATGGAATTGGAGCTGATTTGAGGAAGAAATAATCATCAATCAATGCAAAAAATTTTCGATGTTGTACAAAATCAAATCTTATATTTTTTGATCAATTTCGATCAAATTCTTGCCATATCAAGACCAATTTCGAAATTTGCCAGCTTTCTTGGGTTACTTGGATCTCAAGGAAGAGCGAAAAATTAATTTTGCAATTAATTTTGATTTTATACCTTACTTTTGAATTTAATTTGTATTTAAATGAATAAAATCCAAATTAAATAGAAAAATAAAATAAAAATTCATGGCATTGGGCTTGGATGTTCCAAATTGTATAAGGAACAAGTTTGGATGAAGAAAAACTAGGCCCATTTGCAAAAAAAATTATTTTTACAAGTATCTCTCTTTGTGCACTTCTTCAAAATTGCCCAACTTGTGAATGGTGTATCTTGCTCAATTTTCCACATTTTTTAGTATTCTTGGACTTTTTAGAAAGCTCTAAGAGTCCTCTAACCAACCTCTTTGATTTCATCTCAATTGGAGTTTCCATGCGCAATATATCTTCAAAAAAGAAAGTTGACTTTTTGTTGACTTTGAAAAGGGTTAGATTGGCATGCTCGGCTTTCGTGACCTGGAGGTAGAAGATGATTGAACACTCAGTACACAAAATTTGCACTCATTTGTTGGTTGTGATCTTGAGAATGGGCTTCTGGATGCCATTTTGAGAGGCTGGAGATTTCGCTGGGGAATGAGTGGTACGCTAGACTCGAGATTATTGATAGGAGAACTGACGGGGATGGGCTTAAGATGCCATCTGGAAAGATCGATGCTGGGGAGTGAGCCGTACGCTAGGCTCTGTAGATGTTTCTTGGAAGTGAAGGGGAGATGGGCTTAAGATGCCATCCGGAGGGAGTCATACGTTAGACTTCGTGCTCATCTTTGAATGAAGTTATTGGTTTGTATTGGTTTTTTAACCAAATATGCAGCATTCTTAAAGTGGAGAAATGTTGACAAGTAGTCGGAGATGGGCTTAAGATGCCATCCAAGACAACCGAGTAAATACGCTAGACTACGTAGTTCTTTATTGATAATAAGAGGGTCGAGAATAGATCTTAAATGCGACTACTTTGAGGGATAGTAGTTGGAAAATATGGATAACTTCTGTTGTGCTTGGTATTGATCCAATGCACATTATCGGAGGATAACATGTGATCGTTCGAGATAGTTTTCTGTCTAGCCGGGTATTAATCCACGGATCCGTTGTCGGAGGACAACTAGGCGGTCTTCGAGATAGTTCTCGTGCGGATTCGGTGTTAATCTGGACCCGTTGTCGGAGGACAACGAGGTGATCGTTCGAGATAGTTTTCCCTTACGGATTCGGGTATTAATCACGGACTGTTTGCGTCGAGTGATTTTCACTGTTTTGGAAAAACAAGAGAAACTTTTGATAGAATCTTGTTAGTCTTATGCAAAGTATGATGCATGAAGATGTGTATGAATGACATATGCATATATTATGACTTTATGAAAATGTATGAATGATAGATGTTGTGGTATTTCAAAACATATCCATCTTGAAGAAGATCAGGATGTTACCTTGAGGATTTTGACTTCCGTTTGAGGGCCAGACGGATGGAGACCACGAGAAGAAGAAAACTTTGATTCCTCCGATGCACTATCGACCAAGTCTTGGGCCTAGATATTGTTGAGGATGGTAGAATCGGCTCGTTGTTGAGGATCTCACATAGACCTATTGGGGAGAATTTGGAGGTACTCTCTTGGGGATCTTGCGCATAAATCCTGTGGAAGTATTTGGTAGTTCTTTGGGAGGCAGGTTAGAAGAATCTGGAGCCCGTTGGAATCTCTGGCTGAGGTATAAAAGGTGTAGGTTTCCTCCGATGCACTATCTGACCAAGTTTCAAGTCTGGATACTACTGCTGGAGAAAAGAGGAATTGTTGAGAGATACTTGGTAGGGGATAAATACCTCGGTCGGGGATGAAATGTTTTTGCTCGGAGACTGATGTAACATGATTTTAGTTGAGTGGAATTACTGCTCGTGGACTCCCTTTTACTCTGCTGGGGAAGGTTTGTGGTGAGTGACACTTCTGCGGGAGTCATGCTCTACGGCGGAATGCTTTGGTGACTTTATTCGTATCAATTCTTCACATATTAGATTAATATTAGATGCATATAATTCAAGCAAACATTGGACTTTATGCAACGACAACAACAAAGATTGTAAAGAAAAGAAGCTTGTATTTATTTGAAAGGTGGCGTGGCCAAGTGGTTTATACAGGAAAAGTAAAAGCTATGCGGAAACAATCTCGTTAAGTTCCACTATGCTAGTACTCATATATTTCAACTCATCTCCTTGTCGATGAAAGTGAGTAGTGATCTTCACCATTTGAATCTTAAATCTTGATAGTAGTGCATGATAGGTGATCTGGATGAGACATATAAATGCGCTTAAATCCTAACTTTTGCCTAGACCGCCCTTCGGGTTTCAGTCTAAGGGATACCCTCTTTTGCCCAAGTCGCCTTTTCGGGTTTTCGACTTGTCGGTGTACATGTTTTGTATATATCCTTAACTTTTCCCGAACCTCTTTGGTTAGCGGGATCTCTTATTTTTGCCTAGGTCGATCGTCCTAGCGGGTCTCTTTATCGTAGTATTTTTGACTATATGCGTGTTCACGAGGTGTGGGAAGTCTTCACCATCCATGGTGCTAAGTATCATAGCTCCGTCGGAAAATACTATTTTGACTACAAATGGTCCCTCATAGGTGGGAGTCCATTTTCCCTTGGGATCACCTTGTGGGAGAATGATGCGCTTGACTACTAGATCACCGACTTGGTAGACTCGGTGCTTGACCTTCTTGTTAAATGCTCTGATCATTCGTTTCTGATAGATCTATCCATGGCAGATGGATGCGAGTCGTTTCTCATCAATCAAATTAATCTGGTCAAGGCGAGTCTGGACCTAATTGTCTTCTCCTAATTCTGCGTCTTGGAGGACTCTGGTTGAGGGTATTTGAACCTCAATTGGTAGGGCCCTTCCATCAAATATACAGGAGAGGGGTTGCCCTGTTGATGTCCGTACTGTAGTGCAATAACCATGAAGAGAAAATGGTAACATCTCATGCCAATCCTTGTAAGTCACTGTCATTTTCTATATAATCTTCTTAATATTCTTGTTGGCGGCTTCCACTTCGCCATTCATCTTAGGCCGATAAGGAGAAGAGTTGTGATGCTTGATCTTGAGCGCATCGAGTTCGGTGATCATTTGTTGTTGAGATTAGAGCCATTATCGTGATAATCCTTTGGGAGTGCCATACCGATAGATAAGATTATGCTTGATGAATCGAGCCACGACATTCTTGGTAATGAGATGCAAGCGCCTCTACCCACTTGGTGAAATAGTCAATTGCCACAAGGATGAAGCGATGTCCGATTGGAAGAAGTGGGCTTGATTTCTCGATCATGTCAATGCCCCACATTGCAAAGGCCAAGGTGTTAGAACATTTAGAGTCTGGAGTGCGTGTACTTTGTCGGCATAAATCGGCATTTGTGACAAGATCGAGCATAAGCGGTGACAATTAGCTTCCATGGTGGACCAATAGTAACTTTGTTCTCGGAATCTTCTTAGCCATCGTATGTCCCTTTGGGTGGGTACCAAATGCGCCTTCATGTAACTCTTCCATGATAAATTTTTTCCGGTCTACATAGCGGAGTAGCACAGTCGTGATTGCGCTTTTATAAGATATCGGTTGAGGAAGAATTTGGATGTGAATCTTCTCAAGAACTTTTATAGTTAATGGATGCCTACGGGATATTCACGAGTCTCAAGATACCTCTTCACGTCGTAGTACCAAGGTTTCTCTTACGTATCAAGCTCATATGATATCTTTGGTTCGTCAAACTTCTCAATGATGATCACGGGGAGCCTCGTTGTCCCATCGACCTTGAACATAGGCGACATAGTAGCCGGTCGTCTTGGTGATTCTCTTCTCGTGGAATGTGATTGAAAGTAATCTCTTGATAGGGGATTAAACTCGAGAATATGCTCGATATGGAAGAGATTCGGTGCCGTATCCCTCGCCCTTAATCGTGATCACTAAAGTGAGTCTCCCTACACTTGCAAGAACTTGATTCTTAAGTCAATAGCGACTTTAATACCCATGATGCACGCCGTATTCGGCCATGTTATTGGTGTGGCGAAAGATAATTTGGCGGTGAAAGGCATATGTCCTCCTGTAGGGGATGTAATGATGGCGCCAATGCCATTGCCAAGTGCGTTTGAGGCTCCATCAAAGACCATAGTCCATTGGGATCCTTGTTCGGGTCCTTCGATGCTGGCACAGTTCTTCAATCTGTGACTAGTAAAACATCTTAAATCGGAAAATCGGTGCATAGGCGATAGTCATCTACGGCTTGATGAGCTAAATGATGGCTACTACACTTCCTTTGATTGCTTTACGAGAAGTGTCTTGGATGTCATATTCGGTCAAGATCATCGCCATCTTGCTATTCTTAGGAGAGTGGTTTCTCAAATATGTATTTTATCGGATCCATCTTGAAATCAACAAGGTAGTGTAGGACAACATATCTTTGTCTTAGTCGTGACAGCCAAGCCAAGCGTTGCAAGTTTTCTCGGTGAGTGTCTTGTTTCTGATCGGTAAACTTTTGCTAAGGTAGTATATTGCATGCTCTTTTAGACCAGAGACTCGTCATGTTGCCCCACACACCCCATTGAATTCTCTAACATCAAGTACATGATAAGAGGTCTTCCTTGGTGGGCGGCATCGGGATAGGAGGATTACATGGTACTCCTTGATTTTGTCAAAAGCAATCTGGCAATCGTCGTTCCATTCCACTACTTGATCTTTCTTAAGTAACTTGAAGATTGGCTCACAAGTAGAAGTTAGGTGTGCGATGAATCTCGCAATGTAATTCAATCGGCCCAAGAAACCTCTGACCTCCCTCTCGGTGCGGGGAGCTGGCATCTCTTGAATAGCCTTAACCTTGGCTGGATCAACTTCAATACCTTTACCACTGACAACAAATCCTAAGAGTTTACTGGATCTGACTCCAAAGGTGCACTTGTTAGGATTAAGTCTTAATCATGTTCTTTAACCTATCAAGCAGTTTACGAAATGATCAAGATGTTCTTCTTTAGTCTGTGATGGAGCTATCATGTCGTCGACGTAGACCTCTATCTCGTGATGGATCATGTCATGGAACAAAGTCACCATAGCACGCTGATAAGTGGCGCCCGCATTCTTCAGTCCGAACGGCATAACCTTGTAGTAGAAAGTGCCCCACTGTGTAACAAAAGTAGTCTTCTCCATGTCTTCAGGAGCCATCTTGATCTGATTGTAACCGGAGAAACCATCCATGAAGGAGAAAACCTTATGCGGAGTGGTGTTGTCAACCAGAACATCAATATGAGGAAGTGGGAAATCGTCTTTCGGACTCGCTTTGTTCAGATCTCTATAATCCACACACATTCGTACCTTGCCATCCTTCTTAGATACGGGTACCACGTTAGCAACCCATTGTGGATAAAATATGACTAAACCGCCATTAAGCGCTTCATAACCCGGCCTTGATTTTCTCGACATCTCGGGCGCATCTGACGAAACACCTTCGGGAAAAACCTTCTTTTGTCGGCAGGGTGTACCACAATATCAATTTCTAAACTGTGTCTTCATATGACCAAGCAAAAACCTCAATATAATCTAAGTAGCATTTGTACCAATCTTCCTTTAACTCATT
Organism: Vicia sativa; assembly: GCA_021764765.1. Lineage (NCBI taxonomy): Eukaryota > Viridiplantae > Streptophyta > Magnoliopsida > Fabales > Fabaceae > Vicia > Vicia sativa. The sequence goes on along the minus strand of CM038794.1, from coordinate 88,200,698 downwards.
CTCAAGACCCGCTCTATCTTGATCTCTTTTACATCTTCATCGATACCCAATTCACAACCTCAACTTGCTCTTGGTGGGTTTGTATAACTCGCTCTTCTTCTTTGTGCTTGATCGACAAGTTCTCACGGCACTTCACAATCTTCCTCACCTTCGTCTTGACTTGGTAGATCGGATTATCGAAGTCATATTTAGCAATAACATTTGTTATCAACGAGATTGAGTGATTACGGTTGTATCACGTGGGTGTGTGTAAAAACATAGCTTTTGAAGGGGTGATAAAGTAAGCGAAAGCAACAACTAAATGCAAAGTCCAACAATTTTATTGAATGAAAATATGCAAATGACGGATAATAACCCTCACAAAGCGAGCCATGATGCCCGGGCAAGGCACTGGCTTTAGAGTTTATTGTTCAAAACATAGAAAATAGAAAAGCAAAACAAAACAAGAGCAATTACTCTGCCTAAAGGAGATTGGTATAGCGTCCTCAATCTTCAATTGCTAAGTACATTTATGCGGGTTAGGAAGATCCACTTGCTGATGTCGAAGTCGCTGTCATCGTCTTCTATAACATGGATTCTACTCTTGATGATGCGGAAAGGAAGTTGGCCGGCACGTTCGCGGCGTATCATCTTCTGACCCTTGATGGTGAAGCCTAAACCAGTCTTGTCCCCAAATAGTACTACCTCCTTCTTCAACAGCAGCTTGAGCATCTTTCAGCGAGGCCATCTTAGGCGGGTGGCGTAACTTTCGGGAGTGTGGGGAGTCAACAGGCATGACTCTGGGAATTGTTTCAAAAGCTTTACAAGGAGTCTCGTAGATTTCACCCTCCACCTCGAGGTATCAGAATGACTGTAAATGACTGACCATATACTCTTCTTCACCACATACTGTAACAACTTTCCCTTTCACCGGGTACTTCAGTTTACGATGTAAGGTAGAAATGATTGCCCCATGTATCCAAGGCGTCAGTAGGCAAGAGTAAGGCGGACGGATGTCCATGACAAAATTTGAATCAAAAGTCGGGAACCGACTTTATGAGAAATGAGCTCTTCAAGTTCTTAGAACCATCAAAAGCTCTTACGATTATTTCAGGGTCTCGGAACCAACCCTTGATATCAAGTCGATCAAGCGGTCTTGAGTATATTGAGGCGAGCGGTATCCACCAAAACATGAGACAATGTAATGCCCTTGCATTCAGAGAGATGTGCAAGGCTTTGTTGTGTTTCTTTAGGAAGAGTCGGATCGACATTAGAAGCCTAGGCCATTGTTGGCGGTCAGGCTAGCAATACAAACTTCAAGCGGTCGGTGGTAGTGTCTTGCGGGCGTGAGCATTCTTGAAACTTTACTAAGGCTTTAGCATGAGCCTCGAGCACAAGAGGAGAGCAAGCATGGATATCTTGGGCGGATACATCTAGCATTCCACAACATTGTAGTCACTCTTCTTGATAATCTTCAGAATCTCCTCCATTTATTGTTTGGAGGTGTCTTCGGCAACTTCCTTTGGCACTTCTGGTTGAGAAGGATGAGTCACTGGTTCTTTCCCTCTAGCTTGGGGATTGGATTGAATAGCTGGAATGCGAGCTGGAGTCGCAGCATCTTTTGGAGGAGAGATGTCTGGAGATAATACCCTTCCGGTTCTGGTCACCTTACTTGATCCGGTGATGTTGTCAATGTCAGGAATAACAGCTTCAATTGTAAGATCTTCAATGGTCAGTGTCATACCCCAAAATTTGCCCTCCATCTATTTAAGAGATTTCATACATCTATGCTCAAGGATTCCTCAAGAGTTGATCAGACAAACTCTCTCCTAGACAATCAACCCAAACTAGGGTTTGGTATCTCTCAAGTCAAGATGGATTTCCAACACCTCCAATGTTCTTCATGCCTCCTCATATGCTTCAAAGATTCTCCATGTCAAGTTTCAAGCCTCACAAGTCAAGTTTCCTCAGGCAATTGCTCAAATGGTTGAAAATCGGGTGTATTGGACAAAAAGTCAACTGTGGTCAACAAACAGTCAAAACTTCTAATTTTTGGTCAACATCCTCATTTTGAAGTAACATTCATCATTTGATCAAGGGTTGATCATGATTCATCAAGAAAACTCAAGATTTGCCCAAAGTCAAACTTTCTAAATTAGGGTTTCTAGATGAAAAGTCAATGAACTTTGGTGATCATAACTTTCTCGAAAATTTTCCACCAGCTCTTGTTTTGAAGGAAATTCAATTCTCTACAACTTCATGTCTCACAAGAATGTCCAAAAATGCTTCATTTGAGAGGTATAGCTCAAAACATTCGGTCATTTTCAAAGTCAACAAAGTCAACTTTTTGTTTTGAAGATATATTGAGCATGGTAACTCCAATTGAGATGAGACCAAAGACATTGTTTAGAGGACTCTTAGAGGTTTCAAAAGTCCAGAACACTCAAAATGTGGAAAATTGAGCAAGTTACACCATTCACAAGTTGGGCAATTTTGGAAGAATGCACAAAGAGATACTTCAAAAATCAAATCTTTTGCAAATGGGCCTACTTTTCTTCATCCTAACTTGTTCCTCATGCAATTAGGAATATCAAAGCCCAATGCCACAATTTTTGATTTATTTTTCTATTTATTTTGTAATTTATTTATTTAAATGCAAATTAAATCTTAAAATAAATTATAAAATCAAAATTAATTGGAAGATTGATTTTTATTGCTTTCTTGTGATCAATCAACCCATAAATGCCGACAATTTCGAAATTAGATCAAATTTGGCAAGATTGGATTGAAATTGGACAAAATTTGAAAATTTGATTTCATGAGAATATCAAATTTGATTTCCATTGAATGTTGATCAATTCTTTCCAAATTCAATCCCAAATCCATCCGGCATATACTTGATGCATACCTATTAAGAGAACGAAAAATTGGCTCGAAACCTAATCCAAACTCAAAGAAATCGTGTTCTTGAAGCAATTGGCAATCCTTGTTCCAGCTCGTTTCAATCGGTTTGAGGTGTCAAACACATTCCTTGATACCCGGGGTGATTCGGATACTTACATTGCCAAAATACATCGAATCAAAATACGATTTCGGTTTGTTCATCTTTTTCAAATTCGATTCTGTTTTTCATGCATTTTTAACACATTTGGTTGTTGTTTTTGTGATTAGTAGGAAGATTGCAAGCGATCTGGGTTGTTTGATTGAGTTTCCATGGCTTAGAACTCGTATTGCCATTGTTAGGGTTCCTGGTATCGAATTAGGGTTTCTCTATACAGGAAAAATTGGACCTCAAGACCAGTACCATTGCATTCGGAATGATATTTCCAATCGAACCATGGCTTTAGAATGTATTTATATTATGCGTGCTTGCTTTTTGACTTTGCCAGGGCCTGTGGCGTCGACAAAAGCCGTGAAGTTTCAAAAATTCAAAAGGTAGGAGATGAAGTCTGGCGCGAGAACGAAGAAGCCAGGGGACGACGCGTGTCTTAGACCACTCACTCTGTTTCCAAACAGTAGAACACTACAACTCAGTTGGTCAAGGCTTGTGGACTTGAGATTTCGCTCCAGGGTCATGGGTTCGATCCCTATGGGCACCGGTTTTCATCTTTTTTCCAAAAACTTGCATTATTTTCATATTTTCATATATTTTCTATTTTAATATTTTCATTATTATTTTAATTTGTTTTCATTATTTTATTTCTGCATTAAAAAATTACCAAAAACATTTTTTCTTTTTACATTATTTTCACAAAAATCTTTATTTAATTTAATAAATTAAAAAATATTATTTTTGCATGCATGTTTATTTTATTTATATTTTAGCATTTAAATCATTATAAATTGCATTTAATTATTAAATCTTTTCAAAAATCCCAAAAACTATTTTAACTTATTTATCTTATTTCAGCATATATTAATTTTCTCATATTAAAATTTGCATTTTTCTAACATTTTTCTCTTGTTCGATTCATATTGCATTTTCGATTTTCTTATTCTTTCACGAGTTGCCCGATTCGGACGTTTTCTCTTATCGTTTTATTTTTCCAATAATGTAATTGCTCATGGGTTGTAATAGTTTAATCTAGGCTTTTATTTTCCACAAGTTTAAATTATGTATACGCCCAAGCCATGTAATAGCCTAGGTTTATCTTTCGCATCTTTACTTTCCATAATTTAATTTCCGCACCCTATAAGCTGTTAGTAACTAGGCGTGTATGGCAAGATAATAATTGGACATAGCTCACACTAAATTTCAAGATAACATATTCGAATTCAACACACTTCTCTCACACGCACCCTTAGGGTAATTCTCTCTCGATGCCTTTCGATTTCAAAATGGTCATGTCCCTCGAGCGTGAGGTATTCTAGCACCGTTGCCTTCAAACAAATCATCATAGTCCTTGATACAAAGATCATAAGACCCACGATGTAAGCCTCCGAATACATGATCTTGACCCTCGATTGTCGCCTCGAAAAATGATGATAGTCCTTTGAATGTGCTAGGATACTTCCTACAAGTTGCCTTCTATGACCATCCGATGTCCCTTCGAATGTCCGCTTACATCCAGCGAATGGAGCTACCTACCAACTATTGGTATGGCTAGCTATTCTAAAGGCGATAAAATAACAGCGACCAATTACGAGTAGGTAATAAGACTTTTAGTTGCTTGCTCTATCAAAATGCTTTTCACACCTCACACTTTTTCAAAGTTCAAATTCTTTTCAAAACAAAATCATTTAGAACACTTTGTATACACTCCTACATGAGTCATTACAAAGTCAAAGCGAAATACCCTTTTCAAAACATCTTTGTCAAACACACATAAAGCAATTTTAAAAAAAGTGATCTAGAGCAACTAAGAGCGTAGATAACTACGGATGGAAAGTGCTAATACCTTCCCTTTTCATAACCATTCTCCGAACTCAAAATCTAACGAAGGTCTTTTTACTTTTACCTTCCCTTAATTGGATAAAAATAAAAGTCGGTGGCGACTCTTGCTATCCGCACATTTGGATACCAAAATCCTACAAAGTCGGTTCAAGTATCACGGTCAGAGGATCTTGCTTGGCCCATGATAGTAGACATCGGATCCATAATTCCAAGGAATATCTTTGTCGGGAGGAATATGGGCTGGTCTTGGAGAATGATAATGAGAGGTGCCACTCTAGGCACAGGATCGTGAGAGGAAATCCTTATAGTGTTAAAATCGGCATAGTCTTTTGGAAATCGTCACCCCATCAGGTTACCTTAACATCTTCAATAGGAATCTTGTAGCTCGAGCGATGTACTTCACCATGTAATCAAACCTTCCTTGGCTGCCCAAGGTATCCCATGCGAGGCAGTGCAGCTTCATTCCATCTTGATCTTGATTTCTTAGACATTTCTTCACACAGACTCTCCACAGGTGGTTTTAGGAATACTATTTCACGGTTATCCATCATGCACTGAACACGTCTTCTCAACAAAGCACAGCCATCGGGTGCAGATGGGCACCAACGGCAATTCTCTGGGCATCCTGGATTGACACCGGCTTGCAACAAATTCTTCTTAACAGTCATCAGAGGAATGGTCAAGTCATCTATGTTGAAAACATAAGAGTTCTCCCCAATAGCATTGGAACTCTTGTCATGGTTAGGCATAGGCGCGTTGATCACATTCGGAGTCACGACAGGAGGATCCAACTCAATCTGCTTAGCTTCAATCATATCTTGAATCTTGTTCTTCAGAGCCCAACAATCATCAGTATTATGTCCAGGGCTATTGGAATGGTAAGCACATTTAGCATTAGGATTGTATCTCGGAAAGGAAGTGTTGGTATTTTGAGGAGGATCCCTCAAGGTTATCAGCTTTGCTTTCAACATGTGTTGCAAGGCTTGCGACAATGGCATGTTGATCTTCGTAAACTATCTTCGTGGCGCGTTCTGGCGACGCGCGTTGTCTCGCTGAGGTTGTGCTGATGCAGGATTGGAGATCACAACTGCTCCCACAGATTGAGCACGGTCGGTCTTGGCTCGGCTTTTCTGACCATACACAGCATTGGCTTCTTTCTTACCACCAAAAGATCTCTTCGCAGCATTTGATGACGACTCTACCTGAATCTTTCCACTCTTGATACCAGCTTCGATGCGCTCGCTTGTCAATATCAGCTCGGTGAATCCGGCCGAGGAGTTTCCAATCAGATGATTGAAGAATGGGCCTGTCAGTGTTCCCATAAACATAATAACGAATTCCCTATTGGACAAGGGTGGTTGAACTCTGCCTGCTAGATCTCTCCATTTCTGAGAGTACTCCTTGAACTTCTCATCACGACCCATGGACATGCTCTGTAGTTGCATGCGAGTGGGTGTCAATTCAGCATTGTACTCATACTGTCTGTAGAAAGCATCTGCTAAGTCACTCCAAGTACGGATACAGTCATTCTCTAGCTGATAATACCACTCCAATTGAGTTCCGGACAAACTCTCTTGAAAATAATGCATCCACAACTTTCCGTCATCAGTGTGGGGGTTGATCTTTTGAACATAGGACTTCAAATGCAGCTTTGGACAAGAAATGCCATCATATTTGGAAAAAGTGGGAACTTTGAATTCGGGAGGAATCACCACACCAGGAACAAGACTCATATCATCAAAATTAAACCCGGACATCTTCAGGTTTTCCACAGCATTCAGACGGTCTTCAAGTTGCTTGTACTTGTCATCTTCATCAGAGTACTGGCTGTAGTCAGAGCGATCCTCTCTCTCTTTCTCTGGCTCACGCTGGTCATCTTCATTACCCTTGACACTCCCCTCATTCTTGACACTTCCATCTGAGAGCTCTATCCGGCTAACCCTTTTAGGACCACCTTTGTAGCGTCTGCCCATGTTGAGAAGACCAACAACCTTCTTCTTTCTGTCGATGAGCTTCTTCAGATCTTCTTGGCCTTGGACCAAGCTAGTGAACATCTGCTGGCCCAGGCATTACGAGCACGGAAATCTTTGTGATGTTCAAGAGCCATTACGCTAAAATAAATAGCGAGAGAATGAGAAAACCAATCTTCAATGTACCTGTGATGCAATGTTATGCTATGATATGCAATGTTTATACAAATGCAATGCAATGTTTTCAAGGACCTAAGAGATTTAAATTTGTTAAACAAGCACGAACAAACATTTATTAGTTCTCTTTTTATTCTTTTTCTTTTTAAGTACAAGAGATAGTTCAAAACAATAAAAGAAAAGCATAATTCTCTTGGTATCAGTCTTCTTTACCATGCCCCAAGCGTGTATGAACCTTCATCGATAATTCTGGAGATCGTGGTTGTAATCGATCACAATATCTTGGAGAAGCATATCTTGAGGACCATCTCTTCGAGCAAAACCAAACTGACGTAGAGCTAGAGAAGGGTTGTAAGTAATACCTCCCCTTATACCAAGTAGTGGTACATTAGGGAATTCTCCACAACGCTCAATGAATGTGAAGTCCTTTTGAGAGAAAAGACACCAACGGATATCTGAGTGAGAGAGTGACATTAACCTTTGAGACCACTTCAATCTTTGCTCGTTCTTCAAAGCGATGGAGGAAGGTGCGAAATAAACCACACGGAAAGTAGGTATGCAACACATGAGAGTTCCTTGTCTCTTAGTAATGCAGTGTGGAGAGAATGTAGGATGTCTCCAGTAAAGTAGGCCGCGGGATTACAGTAAAATAACTTAATGGAGTTGACATCTATGAATTGATCCGAGTTAGGGAATAGAACCAAACCATAGATTAGCAAGGCCACAATGGCTTCGATTGCATGGAAACTCATAACTTTGAGGAATTCTCGGGCTTTCTTAATTAGGAACTTGGAAAGTAAACCCTTAACTCCGCTTCTTGTTTCCCAATTGGCTTCAATGTCTGAGCGCTTAAGATGTAAGGCTGATGCAATGTCTTCGTACCTAGGAACCTTTTCTAAACCGGTGAATGGCATTTGGTCAGAATAGGTACCCCAAGCTTAGAGAACTCTTCCAAGGTAGGAACCAACTGATAATCTGGGAATGTAAAGCAATGGTGTTTCGGATCGAAGAACTAAAATAGGACATGCATCATATCTTCTTCAAAACCGGAGATAACCAAGCCAAGTAGATAACCATGCCTTTTGATGAACCGAGCATGGTCGGGAATTTCTGAAACCAATTCTTTGAGCTGAGAAGGTATACCCATGAAGTTGATTCGAATAGTCTTTCTAGAAGCCATAACACCTACAAAACAGAGCAAAGATAAATCCCTAGGTCCTTGAAATAGTTAGAAATGATATGCAATGCGAATGATGTCATGATGTCATGTTTAGCACACACAAACAATTCACACAATGAGCCTAGGATTAAGGCTTGCATGAGGTATAGGTGATTACCCCACCAAAAGTTTGAGTTGGTTCATCCTGTCCTATAATAATAAGGGTTCTAGGAATCTCACATCATTGATCTTTCTCATAGGCGTTTATTTCAATCGACTACAAAGTGGTCGACGAAAATATCCCAAAAGTCGATCTTAATGGCGTAGCATCAGTATCAACCAACCTTAGTGCACCGGCCATCTCACTACCTTCTAATGGCCATGATGGGTCAATTAAGGTTCTAAAAGTTTAGTTAGTGCTTGATGACACCACGAAGCCAAATACTATCCTCAACTTGGGAATGAAGACTATCGGGACATCCAAAGTGTCACACTAACGTAGCTTGACATGTTGACCGTTTCGATATCGTCTAGCAGTCATGACGATTATTGCTACTTACCTAAAGAAACCCGGATCCGGTGTAGGATCCCCACAAATATAATACCCAAGCAACCCTTAAAGATAAAGCAAACAAATCAAGCGAAAAGCAATACGGATGATCTAAAATCCTTAAGGCATTCTCTCTTTAGGGTTTATCCCAGTAGTCGATTACATGTCTGGTGAAGCGACTTTGAGATTTTTGTATCGCAAATGTCGGATAGCAAGTTGCCACCGACTTTTCTTTTATCAATTAAGGGAAGGTAAAAAGTACAGAAAAAGACCTTCGTTAGATTACGAGTAAGGAGAAGGTTATGAAAAGGAAGGTATTAGCACCCCTTTCCATCCGTAGTTATCTACGGGCTATTAGTTGCTCTTAGATCATTTTTTAAAAGTGTTTTCTGTGTGTTTGACAAAATGTTTTGAAAAAGGCATTTCGCTTTGAATTTGTAATGATACATGCAGGAATGTATACAAAGTGTTCGGAAATGTTTAATTTTCGAAAAGAGTTTGAACTTTGACAAAAGTGTGAGGTGTGAAAAGTGTTTTGATAGAGCAAGCTACTAAAAGTCTTATTACCTACTCAGAATTGGTCGTTTTCGTGTTGTTTTACGTTCCTTTAGAATAGCGTTATCCGTACCATTAGTTGGTAGGTAAACCTATTCGTTGGATGTAGAAGGGACATTCGAAGGGACATCGGATGGTAATAGAAGGCAACTTGTAGGAAGTATCCTAGCACCTTCGAAGGGACTATCATCATTTTTCGTAGGCGACAATCGAGGGTCAAGATCATGTATTCGTAGGCGACATCGTGGGTCTATGATCTTTGTATCGAATGGACTATGATGATTTGTTTGAGAAACGATGCTAGAGTACCTCTACGTTAGAGGACATGACCATTTGAATTCGTAAGAACGAGAGAATTACCCTAAGGGGTGCATGTGTGAAAAGAGTGTGTTGATTTGGATAATTTATCTTGAAAATTAGAGTGAGCTATGTTCAATTTGATCTTGCCATACACGCTAATTACTAGCGTTTATAGGGTGCGAGAAATTAAAATGCGGAAATATAAAATGCGGAAAGATAAATCCTACGCTATTACATGGTGTAGGGAGATACATAATTTAAAATGCGGAAAATAAAAGTCCTAATTAAACTATTACATCCATAGGCAATTACAAAATATGAAAAGCAATAAAAGAAATCGTCCAAAGCGGAATAACCTTCACAAGCCACGCCTTGACCAAGCGTCTTTGAGTGCAGCGTGTCATAGTAAGGAGCGAGTGGTTTGTAAACAAGTGTCATCTCCTGACTGCACCAATCACGCGCCAAGAACTTCATCGTTCTCGTTTGAATTCTGGGAATTTTGCATCGGCCTCAGTGCGACGCTATAGTCCCTGCAATTCTCAAAATCTCATACACATAATATAAATGAATTGTGAGTACATGAATCAATTGGAAATCACATTCTAAACACAATGGTGATGGTCTTTTGGTCCAATTTTTCCGTTTTAAGGAAGCCCTAATTCGGTTCAGAAAACCCTAACAATGGCATAGTTCGATTCAGGCCAAGAAAACTCAATTCGATTGTCCAGATAGCTTGCAAACTTTGTTCTAAACATAAAACAAACATCAAAACACATTAATAATGCATGATAAACAGAATTCAATTTTTGAAAAAGTTAGAACAAACCAAATCGTGTTTTCTGAATTCTTGATGTTTTTGAGAGTTGTAAGTGCGGATCGATTCTAAAGGCCTCAAGGAATGTAATGGGATGCTTGGAATCAAGCTGAATCAGTTGGGCTGGCTGCAAGTTGCTTCAAGTGCAGTTTTTTTGAATTAGGTTAGGGTTTCTCCAAGCAATTTTTCTGTTGTAATTCATGTGATATGCATTGTATATTTATATTGGATGGAATTGGAGCTGATTTGAGGAAGAAATAATCATCAATCAATGCAAAAATTATTTGATTTTGTACAAAATCAAATCTTGTCTTTTTTGATCAATTTCAATCAAATTCTTGCCATATCAAGGCAATTTGAAATTTGCCCGCTTTCTTGGGTTACTTGGATCTCAAGGAAGAGAGAAAAATCAATTTTGCAATTAATTTTGATTTTATAACTTATTTTTGAATTTAATTTGTATTTAAATGAATAAAATCCAAATTAAATAGAAAAATAAAATACAAATTCGTGGCATTGGGCTTGGATGTTCCAAATTGTATAAGGAACAAGTTTGGATAAAGAAAAACTAGGCCCATTTGCAAAAAATTTGATTTTTACAAGTATCTCTCTTTGTGCACTTCTTCAAAATTGCCCAACTTGTGAATGGTGTATCTTACTCAATTTTCCACATTTTTGAGTGTTCTTGGACTTTTTAGAAAGCTCTAAGAGTTCTCTAACCAACCTCTTTGCTCAATATATCTTCAAAACAAAAAGTTGACTTTTTGTTGACTTTGAAAAGGACCTGTAATGTTTGGATCCATACCTTCCAAATGAAGCATTTTTTGAACATTCTTGTGAGACATGAAGTTGTAGAGAATTTAATTTCCTTCAAAACAAGAGGTGGTCTAAATTTTTTTAAAAAAGTATGAAGAAGTTATGCTCAGTCAAAGTTTGGTTGACTTTTCACTGAGAAACCCTAATTTAGAAAGTTTGACTTTTGAGCAAATCTTGAGTTTTCTTGATGAATCATGATCAACCCTTGATCAAATGATGAATGTAACTTCAAAATGAGGATGTTGACCAAAAATTATGAAGTTTGACTGTATGTTGACCACAGTTGACTTTTTGTCCAATACAACTGATTTTCAATCATCTGAGCAATTGTCTGAGGAACCTTGACTTGTGAGACTTGACACTTGACATGGAGAATCATTGAAGCATATGAGGAGGCATGAAGACCATTGGAGATGTTGGAAGTCCATCTTGATCTGAGAATCACCAAACCCTAGTTTGGGTTGATTGTCTAGGAGAGGGTTTGTCTGATCAACCCTTGAGGAATCCTTGAGTATGGATGTATGAAATATCTTGAGAAGATGGAGGGAAAATTTTGGGGTATGACAGTGTTAGCTACTATGTCATCTATGTTCAAGGTCTGATGGGACAACGAGGCTCCCCAGATCATCATTGAGAAGTTTGATGAACCAACACATTGTTGTGAGCTTGATACAGAAGAGAAACCTTGGTACTATGACGTGAAGAGGTATCTTGGGACTCGGGAATATCCCGCAGGAGCATCTGTCAACGATAAGAAGTTCTTGAGATGGTTCGCATCCAAATTCTTCCTCAACAACGACAACTTATACAAACGCAATCACAACTTGTGTTTCGCATGCGTGGACGGAAAGCAATGATGCGTATCATGGAAGAGTTACACGAAGGGGCATTTAGTACCCACTCCAGTGGACATACCATGGCTAAGAAGATTTTGAGAACAAGTTACTATTGGTCCACCATGGAAGCTGATTGTCACCGTTATGCTCGATCTTGTCACAAATGCCAGATTTATGCAGACAAAGTGCACGTACCTCTAGTACCTCTGAATGTTCTAACAGCTCCTTGGCCTTTTGCAATGTGGGGAATTGATATGATCGGAGAAATCAAGCCCACCGCTTCCAACGGACATCGTTTCATCCTTGTGGCAATTGACTATTTCACCAAATGGATAGAAGCAGCCTCGTTTGCATCTGTTACCAAGAATGTTGTGGCTCGCTTCATCAAGTATAATCTTATCTGTCGGTATGGCACTCCCGAAAGGATTATCACAGATAACGGTTCTAATCTCAATAATAAGATGATCATAGAACTCGCACGATTCAAGATCAAGCATCACAACTCTTCTCCTTAGGCCTAAGATGAATGGTAGCGATGGAAGCCAACAAGAACATTAAGAAGATTATCTGAGAAGATGACTTACAAAAGATTGTACAGCGATGTTACCATTACTATTCATGGTTATCGCTTTTCTGATCTGAACATCGATACCACAACTTCTTTAAGATGGATATGTTTTGAAATACCACAACATCTATCATTCATACATTACTCATAAAAGTCATAATTTGAGCATATGTCATTCATACAAATTGTCATGCATCATAATCTACATAAGACTTGTAAGTGTTTTATGTTGGCATTAATTTTTGGTAAAACTAGACTATGGCAATGTCTTGATAAATTTCATGACATTCAGAGATTGAAGATAAATCCTACATGAGAAGGATGCTTAAGTATTTCGGGCTGGAAGCAAATCTTGTCTTTGGAATTACTGCAGTTTGGTGATGTCATAACGGATGTTATGACATTACGTGTGACATTCTTTGATAGAATCTGTTTTTCCTGACAGTTTTTAGGAAGTTTGTTGAGCTGTTTTATTATTGTTATATGTTATTAGATTACATCATCACGTGGCTAAATTGGTTAATCTTAGTTAAACCTAATTTGGTTGTTGAAAAGACCAAGTCTTTAGGATTAATTAAGTGAACCCTAGCTATTATTATGGAAGCCCAAAAGCGGAAGTTTCAGAACTGCTTCTATAATAGGAAAGATCCCTTACTAACTGCTTTGCTTCTCTTGAGCAGTATTGAAGATTTAGCGGGTTGTATTTGTGTAATTCTAGTTACTCTTGTGAGCCAAGCAACTATCAATTCATAAGTGCCTTGGACTAGGATTTGGTTGTAAGGGTTGTTTATCCTTTGAAAGCTTTGAAGCACGTGTTGTGTCTCTTGATTAAAGCTTGAAGCAAAATCAAGTTTGTTTATTGAAGAGTGTCTTCACAATTCAATTAATCAATAGGTTGATATCCTTTGCTATGATTGAGGGGAGTGAGTAGGAACTCGGTCTAAGTAGGACATAGATTGAAGTTGCATTGGGTGGGTTTTAAGTGAAGGAGATAAAGCGGTTGGTTTATTCTGAATTAATTCTACTAATAGTGAATTTCCTCCACGGCCGTAGCCCCGGATGTAGGTGTAGTTACACCTGGCCGGGTAAACAATTTATTGTGTTCTTCTTGTTGTTTGAATTCTTGTGTGAATTGTTAGCAGTGTCGAATCTTGTGTCATAACATTCTCTGTGACATCACGTATCTGCTGCCAGGAATTTCAAGACTAACAATATTCTATCAAAGTTTCTTTTGTTTTTCCCGAAACAGGTTAAAATCACTTCTGAAACAAACACGTCCAGGATTAATGCCCGAAGCCAGACGGGAAAACTATCTGAACGACCGCCCTAGTTGTCCTCCGACAACTGGTCTAGGATTAATGCCCGAAGCCATACGGGAAAACTATCTGAACGACCGCCCTAGTTGTCCTCCGACAATAGATCCAGGATTAATACCCGAAGCCAGACGGGAAACCCTATCCGAACGATCACACAAGTTATCCTCCGATAACAGGCATTGGATCAATACCCGAAGCACAACAGGGAAGTTATCTATATTTTACCGACCATTAACCCCTCAGAATAATCAAGACGAAGACTCATTCTGACTCTCTCTTATTATCAACAGCAACTACAGAGTCTAGCGTACGACTCAGTTTCCCTGGATGGCATCTTAAGCCCATCTCCGATTGTTTATCGACATCTCTCCACTTTCAGAATGCTGCATATTTGGTTAAAAACCCAATACAAACTGTTAGTGTTTTTAAGTTGGCATTATGTTTGGTAAAACTAAGTTTAGCAATGTCATGATAGATGTCATGACATTCGAGATTGAAGATAAATCATACACCTAAGGATGTTAAAGACAACTCGAGCTGGAAGCTAAAGCGTGTTGGAAGTGCGAGAAAAGCAGATGATGTCATAACGGATGTTATGACATTCGATTGTGACATTCGAGAGAATCTGTTTGTTCTGAGATTTTCGGGAAGTTTGTTGAGTGCTAAATATTGTTTTACATTATTAGAAAGCATGCTCATATGGTGCTAGGTTAAACTTAATTAAACCTAAATTGGTTGTTGAAAAGACCATGTTTTTAGGAGTAAATTAAGTGAACCTAACTATCTTTATAAAACCAAATGAAGTTTGGGTTGCTTCTATAAAGGAAAAGAACCTTTACTCTGCTTTGCCCTTGGATTATATTGAAGAGATAGCGATTGTTATTTGTATTGTTAGGATTTGTAGTTGGTATTGTGTAATTGTAGTTTCTCTTGTGAGCCAAACAGCTGTCAATTGATAAGTGCATTGGACTAGGATTTCTTTGTAAGGGTAGTTTATCACTCAAAGCTTTAAAGCAGTGTTTGTCTCTTGATTGAAGCTTTGAAGCAAGATCAAGATATTTTATTGAAGTGTGTCTTCACAATTCAATTAGTCGATAGAGTTGATATCAACTGCGTGATTGAGGGGAGAGTAGGAACTCATATCTAAGTAGGACTTAGGTAAAAGGATCATTGGGTAGTGATTAAGTGAGAAGGGCATCAGGTGTGTTGGGTGTAGGGTCTTCATTGATCTGCTAATAGTGAACTTTCTCCACGGCTTGGTAGCCCCAGGATGTAGGTTTGTTGAGCCGATGGGTGAACAACTTATTGTGTTCTTTCTTGCTACGTATTCTTGTGTGAACTATTAACATAGTGTTAGATCTTGTGTCATAACATTCTCTGTGACATCACGTGTCTGCTGCCGAATTTCACAAACCAATAACTTCATAACTTCCTCCACCGATAAATGCTATATTACGACGGATCGTGATCAAAGGAAAAATGGATTCTAAGAGTGATGAAGGCATTTTGGATACTCCACTAACAATGAGCATATAGGGTATTCAACTCCGAACCGGGTTATGATGGAGTCTATTAATGTCATTGTTGATGATCATCATCGGGAACAATGTCCCATATGATGTTGAGACATGGTTTGAGACATCACCTCAAGTACGATAAGGAAGATGTACACGATCCTTCTCTTCCAAAATCGAACGGAGGAAGTCAACAAAGATCCTTCCATCGAATTGGAAAGATCATCAAAGGATCTCATCATTGGAGATCAACCAAAGGTGTCATTACAAGATCGAGCTGTCTCAAACTCTTGCTTTGTGTCAAAGATAGAGCCAAAAATGTCAAAGAAGCTCTAAGTGATGAATTACGGATTGGAGCAATGCAAGATGAATTGAACCAATTCAAACAACATGAAGTATGGGAATTAGTTCCTAGACCCGGAAGGAACAAACATCATTGGCACAAAATGGATCTACAAGAACAAGTCGTCTGGAAGGAATGTCACGGAAATAAAGCTAGACTTGTTGCTCGAGGGTTACACTCGAGTTGAAGGATTGACTTTGATGAGACTTTTGCACGGTGGCTAGGCGGAATCAATCGAGCTTCTTCTAGGGTTGCTTGCATTCAATTCAAACTATTTCGGATGGATGTGAAAAGTGCCTTCCTAAATGGCTACTTAAATGAAGAAGTATATGTAGAAACGACCTAAAGTTTGTGGATCCAAGTTTCCACGATCATGTCTACAAATTAAGGAAAGCCCTATATGGACTAAAGCAAGCTCCTAGGGCGGGTATGAAAGGCTAACCAAGTTCCTTACGGACAAAGGCTACGAAAAAGGAGGCTTGGATAAAACTCTCTTTGTCGAGAATGAAGGAGGAAAGATAATGGTTGCTCAAATTTATGTGGATGACATAGTATTTGGTGGAATGTCGGACTCAATGGTGAAACATTTTGCCAATCAAATGCAAGTGAGTTTGAAATGAGTCTTATGGGAGAGTTGACCTACTTTCTTGGACTACAAGTCACACAGATGGAAGACTTAACATTCCTCTCCGAGCAAATATGCAAGGAATATTGTCAAAAAGTTTGGAATGGAGAATACCGACCATAAAAGGACTCTGCTCCACACATGTGAAGTTGTCCAAGGACACAAATGGTGAAAAGGTAGACCAAAGTCTGGATAGAAGTATGATAGGGAGCTTGTTGTATCTAACGACGAGACTGACATTGCATTTCTTTGTTGGGTGCATGCAAGATACCAGTGAACCTAAAGTGAGTCACATTAACGGTGAAAAGAATTAAAGTATGTGAATGGAACACGCAATTATGGTATCTGTATTCCATGGATGTGAACCCATTTTGTCAGGTTATTGTGATCTTGTTGGGTTTGGTAGTCTTGATGAAAAAGTACCTCGGAGGATGCTTCTTCTTGGGAAACAATCTTGTTTCTTGGTTCGACAGAAGCAAAATTGTGTCTTTGTCCCTTCTTTGAATGAATACATAGTAGGTGGTAGTAGTTGTTCTCAAATGGTGCGGATGAGCGGATGTTGTGCGAGTACAATGTCACACGGATGTCATGACATTGTCTTGTGACAATCTAAGTGCTATTAATATTTCAAAGAATCCTATACAACACGGTGGGACTAAGCACATTGACATAAGACATCACTTCATCGAGACCTTGTGGAGGAGAAAGTGATTAAAGCTGGACCATGTAGTCCTGAACTTCAATGGTGACATATTTACTAAAGCTCTTGATGCTAGTCAATTTGAGAATTTAAGGAGAAAGCGGGCATTTGTCAATATGAGGTGTAGCAATTAAAATTGCTTACAAAGAGGAGAAGAAACCGTGTATTTCAAATAAAGTTGAATGGGTCATTTCTTTATTTCCCTCTTATTTTAAAGGTTTCAAGAATATCAAGAGACACCTCCATATAATAACCTCTCTATTGAAAGTATCATTTCCTCTCCACCTGATACTTTCAAATTCTCTGTCAGTTCCTCAATATATCCCAGAGAAATATGTCTTCTTCATCCTCTTCTTCCCAAGACTCTGACTGTTCATCTCCCACCATGGCTGAGATTAGGGCATTCGCTGAAGCCATGAATGTTGAACTGTGAAGGTCTCCCTCGGTGTTCAATGTGACTCTCGGAATCGGCATGCGGAATGATCAAGGTTCATCGATCTCTTGGTAAGACTTCTGCCTCATCCTCATCTGTTCCCCCTGAGATAAGAAATAGGGAAGGTACCAAGTATGTAGAAGAAGTCATTGCTAGGATAGTCACGAGATCCTAGGCAGACATCACTTTGTTCTGGAATTTCTATTCCCTTAATCAAGACACTGCTAGCCCTAGTTTAGCGGATGATCCGGATGTCACAAAGAATGACATGACATCGATGATCCGTCGAGCAACTCATGTGGACCACAGTTCTTACATTGATTTCCTGTCAAAGCAAGGATGGTATTTTTGGTTCTCAAGATGAGCAAATAACCAGAACTGGAACTTCTTCAAAGAAGTATAGAGCTAAATTCTTTGGTATTCAAAATGCAAAAGGACACCAATGGCAAAGAAAAGGAAAACTCTGAACACGCAAAGTCGATCAAGCACGGTAAAGTGATGCTATTGATCTTCTTGATAGTAAAGATGTCTCTTGAGAGGAGAGCAATGATTAAGTTCTTTGTTGTGTTGATTTGTCAATTTTTCTGTCAATTGTTTTCTGCTCTGTTTTGATTCTTGTTTTTTTTCTATTGAGTTTCATTTTGGATGATTGTAATCATTGTATTGACAGATGTGTACCCCTAAAAACAATGCTGGTACTTAAGTATATCTTTGGTATATTTGTTTACGTCTTGATTGATTAAAAGTTTGGGGCAATTGTATGGTTTTCTTTGGCCCTTTATGGCTAAAAAGGGGGAGAAGAACTACTGTGTGACAGTAGTATGGGACTTTGGGGAAATTGTATTTTGTATATGGGGCAATTGTGGGAATTGTGGGATTTTTGTATGGGTAGAATTTATCTTCTCTAAGTTCTAGTTACTTAAAGCTTAGGAAAGCTTAGAACTAGTTTATTGTCTTCTGCTGCATAGGTTCTCTGATGTGTTAGGTAGTTTTAGCCAAAAATGTGCCAAAGGGGGAGTTTGTTAGTGTTTTTAAGTTGGCATTATGTTTGGTAAAACTAGGCTTTAATGTCATGATGGATGTCATGACATTCGAGAGATGAAGATAAATCCTACACTAAGGATGTTAAAACACATTTCAGCTGGAAGCTAAAGGCATCTTTGAAATTCTGAAAGCAGATGTCATAGAGATGTTATGACATTCGATGTGACATTCTCTTCTGCGAATCATTTGTTCTGAGATTTCTCGGGAAGTTTGTTGTTTGCTAAATATTGTTTTTACATTATTAGAAAGCATGCTCACGTGGCTGCTAGGTTAAACTTAATTAAACCTAAATTGGTTATTGAAAGACCATGTTTTTAGGAGTAAATTAAGTGAACCTAACTATCTTTATCGACCAAAGAAGTTTGAATTGCTTCTATAAAAGGAAAAGCATCCTTACTCTGCTGCAACGCCCTTGGATTATATTGAAGAGATAGCAGCTTATTATTTGTGTACTGTTAGGATTTGTAACAGTTGGTATTGTGTAATTCTAGTTTCTCTTGTGAGCCAAGCAACTATCAATTGATAAGTGCATTGGACTAGGATTTGTTGTAAGGGTAGTTTATCACTCAAAGCATTAAAGCACGAGTGTTTGTCTCTTGATTGAAGCTTTGAAGCTAGATCAAGATATTTTATTGAAGTGTGTCTTCACAATTCAATTAGTCAATAGGTTGATATCACTACCGTGATTGAGGGGGTAGTAGGAACTCATATCTAAGTAGGACTTAGGTAAAAGGATCATTGGGTAGTGATTAAGTGAGAAGAACATCAGTGTGTTGGTGTGGGTCTTCATTGATCACGCTAATAGTGAACTTTCTCCACGGCTTGGTAGCCCCAGGATGTAGGTTTGTTGAACCGAGGCTGGGTGAACAACTATTGTGTTCTTCTTTGCTTTACGTATTTCTTGTGTGAGCTGTTAACATAGTGTCGGAATCTTGTGTCATAACATTCTACGTGACATCATGTATCTGCTGCCGAAATTTCACAAACCAATAACTTCATTCAAAGACAAGCACGAGTCTAACGTCGACTCTCTCGGATGGCATCTTAAGCCCGTCTCCGTGCCCTTCCTCTTCCGGGAACATCTCACCTAGCGTCGGCTCACTCCCCATGTTCATTCGGATGGCGTCTTGCGCATCTCGGCGACTCTCTATTGATCGACATTCTTGAGTCTTCACATACGACTCACTCCCCAATGAAGTCTCGGCTTCTCCAATGGCATCTCTAAGCCCATTCGCATCATCGTGACCAACAGTGCAAATTTTCAGGTGTACTCGAGTGTTCAATCATATTCAACCTCCAGGTCACGAAAGGCAAGCATGCCAATCTAACCCTTCTAGTACAAGAAGATTGAACAGGGGCAGCTGTCATACCCCAAAATTTTCCCTCCTACTTCTCAAAACATTTCATACATCTATACTCAAGGATTCCTCAAAGGTTGATTAGACAGACCTTTTCCTAGACAATCAACCCAAACTAGGGTTTGGCAATTCTTAGATCAAGATGGACTTCCAACATCTCCAATGGTCATCATGCCTCCTCATATGCTTCAAAGATTCTCCATGTCAAGTTCCAAGCCTCACAAGTCAAGTTTCCTCAAACAATTGCTCAGATGATTGAAAATCAGTTGTATTGGACCAAAAGTCAACTGTGGTCAACCTACAGTCAAACTTCCTGATTTTCGGTCAACATCCTCATTTTGAAGTCACATTCATCATTTGATCAAGGGTTGATCATGATTCATCAAGAAAACTCAAGATTTCCACAAAAGTCAAACTTTCCAAATTAGGGTTTTTCAATGAAAAGTCAACTGAACTTTGACTGAGCATAACTTCTTCATACTTTCTCAAAAAATTTTCCACCACCTCTCATTTTGATGGAAATTCAATTCTCTACAACTTCATGTCTCACAAGAATGTTCAAAAAATGCTTCATTTTGAAGATATGGATCAAAACATTATAGGTCCTTTTCAAAGTCAACAAAAAGTCAACTTTTTGTTTTGAAGATTTATTGAGCATGGAAACTCCAATTGAGATGAAACCAAAGAGGTTGTTTAGAGGATACCTAGAGCTTTCTAAAAGTCCAAGAACACTTAAAAATATGGAAAATTGAGCAAAATACACCTTGTGCAAGTTGGGCATTTTGGATGATTGCACAAAGAGATATATTGTCAAAATCAATTTTTCGAAATGGGCCTATAATTTTATGATACAAAATTGTTCATAATATTATTTGTGACCTATTGATGCCTTGCCACGACCACATTCTATTTTTTTGATTTATTTTTGAATTGAAAAGCATTAAATTCAAATTTAAATTAAATAAAATATGAAAACAAGATATATTTTCAGATGGATTGGATTTTTATCAAACTTGAGGTCCAAGATAGCCCACAAAACATGCCAAATTCGTGCTAGCTTGCATATGGAAGAGAAAATCAAATTTTCAAAAGATTTGATTTTATTTGAAAGGAAATTATTTTTGCATTCAAGAGGAGATCTTTTTTCATTCTTTTTGCTCTCATTCCTCACTCTATAAATACCCAACATATTGCACAAAGCCAAGGACGAAACCCTAGCCGTTACAAGCAACCCTAAAATTCCAAAATATTCATCAAAGTTGTGAAATTCGAATTTCAAATTCCAACAGGTTTCAACGTGTTCTAAGCCTTCCATCGTGTTCTTGAGGTTCCCAGGGATCAATACCAATCCTTACTCGAAGCTAAAACTACCCAGAACGTGAAGAACATCAAGCTCCGATTTGGTATTTTTCATAATTTCGATTTGCTTATTTCATGCGTTGTTAACTGCTTTTGTGTGTTTGTATGGATTCGGTACATCCAATAGGTCATGAATGATGCATCTCATGCAAGCTTAGGCGTGAAATCACGAATCACCATGGCTAGGAATTTGAAATGTTTGAATCGAACCGGTTTATCCAAGCATTTTCAGGGCAAACGAACACCACCATCGTGTTCGCAGCCCTCGATTTAGGGGGGTAGGGTCCCTCTTTGTTCTTTATTAGCTATTTTGCGGGTTCCGGGAATATAGTCAGGAGAAGGCAATGGGACCTAGGGCTCCGTCGTTGACTTCGCTGGCCAGGTGAAGGGTGGCGTGTGTGAGGAGTTCTCGATTCGTCCATATATCGTCACAGGGTCCCACGGTGGTGTGATTTGAATTCAAAACTCATGACACGTTTACACTTATATTCACGTTTCCATTCCATGACACCAAATGCCGCAGCTAGGTGGTAAAGGCAAGCGAGATGGGAAGATTCTCTCAAGGTCCACAGTTCGAGCCTAGTCATGACCAAATATTTTTACACTTTTACAAACTAACATACATTTTTATATTTTCTTTAATATTTTCATGTTATTTTAATTTATCTTCAAATATTTTTATCATGCATGTAAAAAGCACCAAAAATATTTCTTTTATGCATTATCATCAGAAAAATACTTATTTAATTTTTAAAATTAAAATTATTATTTTTGCATGCACATGTTATTTAATTATTAATTAATCATTTAAATGACTTTTAATTGTTTTTAAATTGCCAAATCGATTCAGAAAATTACCAAAAATTTATCTTATCATATTAATGTCATTACTAACATAAAACTTTTTTACTCATTCAAAAATATTTGTTTTTATGAACATTTTCCTCTTATGCAATTTCCTCGTATTTCCGATTATGTATCTGTTCACAGGTTGTAACGTTTCGGACGATTTTTCTCGCTTTTCTTTTCCAATTATGTAATTTCCTATGGGATGTAATAGTTTAATTAGGGCCTTTATTTTCCGCACTCTTATTATGAAACTGCCCCAAAGCCATGTAATAGCATAGGACTTTATTTTTCCGCACTTTACATTTCCGCAATTTACTTTCTGCACCCTATAAACTGCTATTAATTAGGCGTGTATGGCAAGATAAAATTGGACAGAGATCACTCATAATTCCAAGATAAAAATATCTAAATTTGACACACTCTTTTCACACATGCACCCCTTAGGGTAATTCTCTCTCGTTGCCTTTACTAATACAAATGGTCAAGTCCCTCGAACGTAGAGGTATTCTATGGTTGCCTTGAAAACAAATCATCATAGTGTGTCTGATGAGCTGACTTTGTAGGATTTTGTATCCAAATGTGCGGATAGCAAGTGCCACCGACTTTTATTTTATCAATTAAGGAAGGTAAAATAGCAGAAAAAGACCTTCGTTAGATTACGAGTTAGGAGAATGGTTATGAAAAGGGAAGGTATTAACACCCCTTTCCATCCGTAGTTATCTACGGGCTCTTAGTTGCTCTAGATCACTTTTTAAAATTGCTTTCTGTGTGTTTGACAAAGATGTTTTGAAAAGGCATTTCGCTTTGACTTTGTAATGACTCATGTAGGAGTGTATACAAAATGTTCGGAAATGTTTGTTGTTTTGAAAAGAATTTGAACTTTGAAAAAAGTGTGTGGTGTGAAAAGCATTTGATAGAGAAAGCAACTAAAAGGCTTATTTACCCACTCAGAATTGGTCGTTTTGTACTTCTACGTTACTTTAGAATAGCGCTAGCCATACCATTAGTTAGTAGGTAGCTCCATTCGTTGGATGTAAGCGGGACATTCGAAGGGACATCGGATGGTCATAGAAAGCAACTTGTAGGAAGTATCCTAGCACATTCGAAGGACTATCATCATTTTCGTGGCGATAATCGAGGTCAAGATTATATATTCGGAGGCGACATCGTGGGTCTTATGATCTTTGTATCGAAGGGACTATGATGATTCGTTTGGAAAAGCAGCGGTGCTAGAATACCTCTACGTTCGAGGACATGACCATTTTGAATTCGTAAGGCAGCGAGAGAATTACCTAAAGGGTGCGTGTGTGAAAGAAGTGTGTCAAATTCGAGATATTTTATCTTGAAGATTAGTGTGCTATGTCAATTATTATCTTGCCATACCGCTAATTACTAGCAATTGATAAGGTGCGGAAAGTAAAAATGCGGAATGTAAATTGCGGAAATGTAAATGTCTCAGCTACATGGCTTTAAGCGGATACATAATTTAAAATGCGGAAAGTAAAGTCCTAAATTAAACTATTACAACCCATATGCAATTACATTATTTGAAAAATAAAATAAAAGCGGAAGAATAAATGCGAATCGGATGAACACATGCAAAAGAAAAGAATCGGAAAAGGCGATATGAATCGAACAAGAGAAAAAATGTTAGAAAAATGCAAATTTTAATATGAGAAAATTATTATATGCTGGAAATAGGATAAATAAAGCTTTGAGTTGGTCTTTGTAATTCTAGTTTCTCTTGTGAGCCAAGCAACTATCAATTGATAAGTGCATTGGACTAGGATTTGTTGTAAGGGTAGTTTACCACTCAAAGCTTTAAAGCACGAGTGTTTGTCTCTTGATTGAAGCTTTGAAGCAAGATCAAGATATTTTATTGAAGTGTGTCTTCACAATTCAATTAGTCAATAGGTTGATATCACTGCGGTGATTGAGGGGGAGTGAGTAGGAACTCAGATCTAAGTAGGACTTAGGTTGAAGTGTCATTGGGTAGGGATCAAGTGAGGGTTGTGGTGCGAGTTTAACTCGAATTGATACTACTAATAGTGAATTTCCTCCACGGCTTGTAGCCTCAGGGCGTGGGTTTGTTAGAACCGAGCGGGTGAACAACTTATTGTGTTATTCTTGCTTTCTATATTTCTTGTGTGAATTGTCAAAGCGATGTCGAATCTTGTGTCATAACATTCTGTGACATTAAGTATCTGCTGCCGGGAATTCAATTGGCATCGAGGCGGGCACCACCTTGTTATTCAGGTGAGATCTAGGGAAAATAGTTTACGGCATAATGGATAAAGAAGCGAGTTTGGAGGTAGACCACCTATTACGGATGGGTCCAACTATAGTCTTGGAAGCCTCGTATGGTTGCCTTCCTAAGATCGATGGATATCAAGGCTTGGAGGCTGGCGATAAAGGATGGAAACATCGACCAAGGTTGAGAAAGATGGGTCTCTTGTCTTGAAACACGAGGAGGAATGGAGCAAAGAGGAAGAGGAGGCGGCTGCAGGAAACTCTAAAGCATTGAATGCTCTATTTTATGGTATTGTGAAATATCTTGATTGGTTCATCAATGTGAGCGGCCAAGGATGTTTGGGACATCCTCAAAACTACTCATGAGGAACATATAAGGTAAAGATGTAAAGACTTGGATGCTCACTACCAAATTTGAGAATTTGAAGATGAAAGAAGATGAGACTATTCATGAGTTTCACATGAATGTGTTGGAATTGCCAATGCCTCGAAGCACTTGGTGAAAAGATGTCGGAGGAGAAGGCTGGTGAGAAAGATTCTCGGATCCTTGCCTAAAGGTTTGCAATGAAATTCTTGCAATTGAAGAGGCTCGGGACATCGGCAACTTGAAGGTTGAAGAGCGATAGGATCTCTTATGACTTTTGAGATGGGAATCGGTGAAGCTGTGACAAGAAGGACAAGAGCATAGCACTTGTCAATTACGAAGAGGGATGCAAGGAGGAAGATGAGGAGAAGATATTTGAAGCTATAGCCATGCTTGGAAGGCAGTTCAACAAAGCGGTCGGAGAATTGATCAAAGTCAAGGTCACATGTCAAGGACATTGCATCGACATCGGCGGATCTTATGATTCTAGCGGAAGATCCAAGTTAGAGGAAAAAGGAAGTCAAGGTAGTAAGTTCAATGTCATGAATGTGAAGGATTTGGACATGTTAAATGAATGTCCCACCTTTCTTAAGAAACAAAAGAAAGGAATGAGCGCCAGTGCGATTCGAAGTGAATCGAGGAAGAAGGTGCCAAACTTGTCCTTTGCTCTCAGGTGTACAATTCGACATGGACTCTAGTAATGAGAGTGACATTTGAAGAGCTTCTTTGAGATCTCTGAGGCGTGTGTGAAAAGTGGTGAAGTGTGTGTGGAATGAGGAGCAGAACAAGGCGATTGAGAAGTTGGGCGAGAATGTGAAGCTAGAGGTGAGAAAAGGAAGACACGCCACTATAAATCTCCTCAGTGATAATGTCATGTTGAACTCAAAACTTGATCGGATGTCTAAATCATCAAAATGATGACATCTGGTCTTGATAAGTTGGAGAAATTCTTGACTTGGACAAAATCACGGGAATAAGCATGGTCTAGGATATGTGGTGAAAAGAAACTGCTTGGTGACATTAATAAGCAAAGACATGGGAGAACAATGTCTAAACAATTGTCTGACAAACCGATATGCGGGACAAGATATGTGGCTAAAGAAATTTGCCAATAACCGGAGAGGAACAAGTGCAGGAAGTCAAAGGCAAAGAGGATGTCATACCACAAAGCAGGAAATAGGTGCAGCTCGGGACATGTGGAGACTAAGAAATTTGTTGATCATAAAAGGAAAAGCAGACCTAATGAACCAATGTCAAAGCGAGATGTCACAACATTGGATTCAACATCAAAATCATAGAAACTTGAGCAAAAGTTTCAAAGGTGGAGATGTTATTATTGTGGAAGGTTTGGTCACATAAAGTCCACACTATAGGCTACATGGGTATCCTAATCAAGTTCCTTATGTGAAGCATAAGTCCAACAAGGCATCATACACTCACGATGGAAGAAGAAGAAGACCACATTTCTGTTAGCACAAAATTCCCAGAGCACCTTCCAAGGAAGATTGGTATTTTGACAGTGGATGTTCCAAGCATATTTGGAGGCAATCTTCTCAATGATGTTAAGCCTCGTTCTACCAGCTTTGTTACCTTTGGAGATGGAGCTAAAGGAGAAATCAAAGGTGTTGGAAACTCAAGCTGATGCAGGTTCCAAACACAGAATAATCTTGCTAGTAAAGGCTTGTTGCAAATCTCATTAGCATAAGTCGACTATGTGATATGGGATTCATAATCAACTTCACTAAGGCCCGATGTCTTGTGATTAACGATGAACAAGCGGTGATTATGAGAGGAGTCGGATCAAAGGACAAGCTGCTACTTGTGGAATCGAGAACCCACTCGCAATCTATGTGTTCTCAGACAAAGATGAAGAGAAAGTGAAGTTGGGGCAAAAGAAGCGATCGACCACACCTCGGAGAAATGGAAAGGATCGGTTCCATAAAGTCGAAGATTACCAAAATTCTCATGGGAAAAGGAAAATGCATGGTAGCGTCATTGGACGAGGAAATCGAATGTCACACTCAATGTCCGGACATTTGATCACTCTGAAATCTTGAAGCAGTACTCGGTTACAGCATGAAAAAGGCGACCAAGTGTCTTCCGTCAAAGAATACGGGGAAGAGTATTGGATGATATCCTCATTGTCGAGAGGAGGAAATATCATGGTGGCCTTGACCATGGTAATCTCTTGGAATCGAAGAAGTCTCGGATAGATTAATGGATGACTCAACACTTCTTTCCACGAGCAATGTGCAAGAATTGTGTCGAAGCTGGAATGAAGAATGACACCCACACTGGGACTATTACCCTTCCTCATTTGAAGGTGTCCAAAGAACAAGTGGAAAGGTGTTGATCAAAGCTTGTGTAAAAGTTTACATTGGATGTGTCCCTTGAGAAGTAATCTCACTTCTTGGATCGACAGAAGCAAAACTATGTGGTCCTACACAATGTTGGTGAGCTCTACGGTGATAGCAATTGTTCTAGGGTGGTGCGGATGAAGCGGACAGATTGGGTACAATGTCATACGAGGATGTCATGACCTTGTCTTGTGACATTAACACAAAAGTTCTTGAAGTTAGTCGACTTAAGACTTTAAGGGACAAATTGGGTTTTGTCAATATGAGGAGTTGTAGCAATTAAGCGTGTCTCTACAAGGGATAAAATGGACTTGTTATTTCAATTACTCATAAGTGGGTCATTTAGGTATTTTCATCCTCATTTTAAAAGTCCAAGAATAGGAAGAGACACCCATATATAAAGGTTCTTCTTACGAAAATAGTATCGATCTTTCTTCATCTAAAAGAAACTACGAAATCCCTTGCCTTTTTCGCTCTCGGTCTCTCAACAACCAACGTGAAAAATGTCTTCATCCTCGTCATCCTCCCAAAAGGCTCTCCATCTCCTCCATGGTTGAAGTCGGGAAAATGTTGAATCTATGCAGGTGAAGCCTTTGAAGGTTACTCCATTCTGTGCAATAGCTCTTGATCGAGAAAAAGTTAAGAAATTGCGCACAAAATGCA
The DNA here is from genome assembly GCA_021764765.1 of Vicia sativa. NCBI lineage: Eukaryota > Viridiplantae > Streptophyta > Magnoliopsida > Fabales > Fabaceae > Vicia > Vicia sativa. The sequence continues at coordinate 88,172,905 of CM038794.1, read as the reverse complement.
AGAAGATCACAAGCATCCCCTCTGGTAAGACCTCATTCCATCATCTTACATTTCCCCGGAAAGAGTGAACCCGAGAGAAGTCTAGGTGCTGCATGTAGCAATCGCTAGGATAGTGATGAGTATCCTAAATGAGAATCAATATGTACACAGGTTCGGTTCCTCTAAATGAAAAGTCGCTAGCCCTAGCTTAGTAGTGGATCGGATGTCACAGAGGATGTCAAGACATCTGGTGATCATAATACTTCTCCTATCAAGAATAATGAAGACCATTACATTAAGGAGATTGATGTAGGTATTGATGATGCTCATAACAACATCTCTGTGATAAAGAAGATGAGACCTCGACAACATTCTTGAGAAGTCCCCGACAAAATGTTGCTACGATAAAGCCCTTCTGATTATATTTACGATAGTATTCTTGAAGAATCACCGACAAAATGTTCCTCGGTAAAGTCCACGATGACTACATTTAAAGCGGCATTTGGAAGAGTCACCGTTCAAGAATCTAACCATGCGAACCTCAGTCATTGATTTAGATGAGATGTTCTCGACAATGATCTTATTGCCAATGTCAATCCAAGCATTGCAAAAGAATGATGAAAAGAAAGGAAAATAAGCGGTCTGAGGCCACGAAAAAGCGAAGATGTGTGCAAAGGCGAGAAGTATCACAAAGTGGATCCTCTACAAAGAAGTAGAGTGACAATTGTTGGTGGTGACTCTAAACCAAAGAGAACACCTATTGTGAAAAGAGGAAGGAACACAAACTGTGGAGTCGATCATGACTACGAGTTTGATGTTGAGGAGAATGTCACTAACATACGATCAAGAAAGAAGCCAACACTTGTCAAACTTCTCAAAGTGCACGAAGTGGCAATTGATAACATCTCATTCCATCATCCACGAAAGTCTTTGGAAGATGGAAGTATGTTTGTAAAAGAGGTTGCACTAGAAGAGAGTTGAACAAGAGTGCTTTAGGGTGCAAGGAGATCATTGACCTAATTAAGGAGGCGGGGAGTGAAAGCAGTGGAGAAACTCTCAAGCATTATGAAGCTTTGGTGAGAGAGTTTATTGTCAATCTCTCAAATGGCGTGGGATAGAAACTCGATGATTACCGGACTATTTATGTGAGGGAGAAAAGTCGAGTTTTCCCAAATGTGATCAATAGATTTCTAGGAAGATGCGCTAACACTCGACGGTTTGGAGGCTGACAACTAGATTTGTCAAACCATCAACTGCCAAACAAGTCGGACAATGGCCTCAAAGGGAAAACTCTCGACCCGACAAATTGAGTGTCAAATTTGCCATACTACATAAGATTGGTCTTTATTTGGGTCCCACCAATCACAAATCCACTATTTCTAATGGATTGGGAAGATTCATTTATCGATGGGAACTCGAAGCTTCCTTTGACTATGGCTCCTACATATTTGATCGAGACACTCGAAGCATGCTAACGACTATGTCATCAAAGGTCAATAGCTTTTCCCTCCTGCTGTGTGGAATTATACTTGATCAGCATCGGACATTCTTGGTGGCGAGATTGATGCAAGAGAGCTCCTGCTCTTGGATTCCACTACAAATTGTTCCAAGGAAAGCATGTCCCGAGACATTGTCATGACATCGATGAGACATCATTTGTCAAGGAAAATTCTCGGAAGACCAATGTCATTCTTGTGCTAAAAGCAACTTACAAGGAGCTTGAAGCAAAAGTGCGGAAGAGCTTATCTTACAATGGAGCAAGACACGAAGTTGAGGATGAAGAAAAAGCTAATAATGATGTTGTTGGTGATCTTTGGAGATGATGATATTCGGATGGTGGTCTTTGAAGAAGGATCGAAGAAGCTTCCTTCCAGATGCTTCTTAGGAGAAGAAACACTGTTGTTGCTAGTCTCCACCTTTATTCTTCTGTGATTCCATGTCCCTGTTGCTATTTTGTTTCTTGTATTTTCCAATTTTGTTTGGATGTGTGTAATCCTTTATTGCGGATGTGTAATGCACGAACAATGATGTATCCTGTTATACTTGGTACTTAATTACTTTTGGTATATTTCTCTTGTTGTTGACACTTTTAAGCAGTTTTGGGGAGCTTGAAGTGTTTTGCCTTTGGCCCTTTATGGCTAAAGGGGAGAAGAAATATTGTGGGAAGTATTAATGTTTGGGAAATTGTATGGGGGTGTATGGCTGAAATTTTATATTTTTGTTGTTTGTGGGCAATTGTGGGACTTGTGTATGGGTAGAATTTATCTTCTCTTAGTTCTAGTTCTTGAAGCTTAGGAAAGCTTAGGAAAACTTAGACTAGGTTGTTAGTCTTCTGCGCATTTGTACTCGATAGGTCTAGTAGTTTTAGCCAAAATGTGCCAAAGGGAGTTTGTTAGTGTTTTAAGTTGGCATCAATTTTGGTAAAACTAGGCTTTAGAAATGTCTTGATAGATGTCATGACATTCGAGATTGAAGATAAATCCTCTTGGACAAGGATGGTAAAAATCATTTCGAGCAGGGGAAGCTAAAGTTGTCTTGGAAGTGCGAAACGATCGATGTCATAACGGATGTTATGACATTCGATGTGACGATACATTACTGCGAATCGGTTTTTCTGAGATTTTTCGGAAGTTTGTTGAGCATTTTATTTTGTTTTTACATTATTAGAAAGCATGCTCACGTGGCTGCTAGGTTAATCTTAATTAAACCTAAATTGGTTGTTGAACAAACCATGTTTTTAGGAGAAATTAAGTAAACCTAGCTATCTTTATGGAAGCCAAGCGAAGATTAGGGCGCTTCTATATAAATTCAACCACTTACTCTGACCACGCCTCTGGATTCCATTGAAGACATTGAAGGCTTTTGTTTGTGTCTTTAAAGGTTTTACAGTTGGTCTTTGTAATTCTAGTTTCTCTTGTGAGCCAAGCAACTATCAATTGATAAGTGCATTGGACTAGGATTTGTTGTAAGGTAGTTTACCACTCAAAGCTTTAAAGCACGAGTGTTTGTCTCTTGATTAAAGCTTTGAAGCAAGATTAAGATATTTTATTGAAGTGTGTCTTCACAATTCAATTAGTCGATAGGTTGATATCAACTGCGGTGATTGAGGGGAGTAGTAGGAACTCGGATCTAAGTAGGACTAAGGTTGAAGTGTCATTGGGTGGGATTAAGTGAGGAGTTGTAAGCGAGGTTTAACTACGAATTGATACTACTAATAGTGAATTTCCTCCACGGCTTGGTAGCCTCAGGGCGTAGGTTTGTTAGAAGGCGGGTGAACAACTTATTGTGTTATTCTTGCTTTCTATATTCTTGTGTGAATTGTCAAAGCGATGTCGAGATCTTGTGTCATAACATTCTACTGTGACATTAAGTATCTGCTGCCGAAATTCGAACTCGTGACCACGAGGGTATCTACATACGATGGCGCCTTAACCAACTGGACCAAGTGACACTTGGTGTTTGAAAAGCTGGAACAATTGGATTTGAGCGATAGCGTCATAGATGTTTGAAAAATCAAAGTCGACGCGTGGACCCGGTTGTTGGATGGGCCGAATCAGTTGCTTGTTTCGCCACGCATACACGCGGGTCAAAGAAAGTCCGCAGGCAGACCTACTCGGATGCGTCTTCTCCGGCGAGGTTCTTGGATCTGCAAAACCGCGAAATAAGCAGAAAAGAAAGGCCTTGTCCACCTAAATCGGACCTCCACAGATCCATTGGTGGTGTTATTTTTCTTGAATCGGCTGCGGGCCGATTGAAACTTTCTCGTTTAGGAACCTAAAAATGGCAAATCGTATTTCTAACGTTCAAAACCAAGAACGATTGCCCAGATCAATCCAGGGGAACCTCATGAACACATTCAAACCATTAGAAACGATTAACACAAGCAGGATAATCAAATGCAAAAATCAAAAGAAATTGAATATGTATGTATATGTATGCATCGATTCTGGATGATTTAATCAATGGTAATGATGCATTCTTACTCAAACCTACCCTCTGAGCACGATGGAATGGTTTGTTTGGACTGAAAGTGGCTGCTTTTTTGAATTCGATTTTCCCAACTTTCTTGAAAAATTTTGCAAGAGTTTGGGTTTGTTTCTAGGTTAGGGTTCCGTCCTTGGTTTGTACACAATGCTGACAATTTATAGAAGAGATTGGAAGAGAAAAAATAAGGAAAAAAGATTGGAAATTGAATGTGCAAATATTTTCCAATAAATCAAATCAAATTTCCTTTAAAACTTGATTTTTTCTTTCCATGTGCATGAGTCACGAATTTGGCAATTGGTGTGGGCTTTCTTGGACATTAAGAAAGATATAAATCCAACTTATTTGAAAAAGAAACTTAATTTTCATATTTTACATAATTTATTTTTGAATTAAATGTTGTAAAATTCAAATATAAATCATGAAAATAGAAAATCACCAATGCCAAGCATTTATGGGTCAAGAATATTGTCATGAACAAGTTTGGATCAAAAGATTATAGGCCCATTTAGAAAATTTTGCATTTTGACCAAAATGTCCTTTTGTGCAATTGTCCAAAATTGCCCAACTTCTGAATGGTTTATCTTGCTCAATTTTCCACATTTTTGAGTGTTCTTGGACTTTTTGGAAATCTCTAAGAGTCCTCTAAACAATGTCTTTGGTTTCATCTCATTCGGAGTTACCATGCTCAATATATCTTCAAAACAAAAGTTGACTTTTGTTGACTTTGAAAATGACACATGTAATGTTTTGAGCTATACCTCTCAAATGAAGCATTTTTGGACATTCTTGTGAGACATGAAGTTGTAGAAATTGAATTTCCTTCAAAACAAGAGGTGGTGGAAAATTTACGTGAAAGTATGAGAAAGTTATGATCGGTCAAAGTTACATTGACTTTTCACCTAGAAACCCTAATTTAGAAAGTTTGACTTTTGAGCAAATCTTGAGTTTTCTTGATGAATCATGATCAACCCTTGATCAAATGATGAATGTAACTTCAAAATGAGGATGTTGACCAAAAATCGGAAGTTTTATTGTATGTTGACCACGATTGACTTTTGTCCATACACAGATTTTCGATCATCGAGCAATTGCACGAGTAAACTTGACTTGTGAGGCTTGAAACTTGACATGGAGAATCTTTGAAGCATATGAGGAGGCATGAAGACCATTGGAGATGTTGGAAATCCATATTGACTTGAGAGATACCAAGCCTAGTTTGGGTTGATTATACAGGAGAGTTTGTCGATCGACTCTTGAGGAATCCTTGAGGATAGATGTATGAAATCTTTTGAGAAGATGGAGGGCAAATTTTGGGGTATGATGACTGCCTGTTCAATCGTCTTGTCTTTGGAAGGGTTAGATTGACACGCTTGTCTTCGTGACACGGAGGTAGAAGATGATTGAACACTCAATACACTTTTGCACTCATTGTTGGTGGATCATGCGGGAATGGGCTTACATATGCCATTTGGAGAAGTTGGAGACTTTCTTTGGGGAGCAGTCATACGCTAGACTCGAGGTTGTTAATAGGAGGCGGCGGAGATGGGCTTAAGATGCCATCTAGAAGGTCGATCTTTGGGAGTGAGTCGTATGTTAGACTACTGTGTTCACTTTGAATGAGGTTATTGGTTTGTATTGATTTTTAACCATATATGCGGCGTGCGAAAGTGAAGAAATGTTGACAAGTAGTCGGAGATGGGCTTAAGATGCCATCGAGGCAAGTGAGTGTCTAGACTCTGTGTTCTTTGTTGATAATAAGGAATCGAATAAATCTTAGTCTTTGATTACTACGAGGAGATTAGGTGGCAAAATGTGGATAGCTTCCTGTGGTGCATCGGTGTTGATCCATTGCACATTATCGGAGGATAACAGGAGGCGGTCTTTCGAGATAGTTTTCCGTCGGTTCGGGCTTAATCTGGACCGATCGTCGGAGGACAACCAAGGCGGTCTTGCGAGATAGTTTTCCGTCGGTTGGGGCTTAATCACGGACCCGGTTGTGAGAAGGACAACCGGGCGGTCTTCGAGATAGTTTTCCGTCGGTTCGGGCTTAATCTGGACTGTTTGCGTCGGTAGTATTACTGTTTTGGAAAAAACAAGAGAAACTTTGATAGAATATTGGTTAGTTTTATGCAAAGTATGATGCATGACAGTGTATATGAATGACATATAAATTATGACTTTATGAGAAATGTATGAATGATAGACGTTGTGGTATTTCAAAACATATCCATCTTGAAGAAGATGCGGATGTTCTGTTTGAGGATTTCTGATTTCTGCTTGGGGGAATTGTGTAGGTGGGAACCCCGCTTTTGAAGGAGAAGAAAGATATCCTGGATTCCTCCGATGCACTATCTGACCAAGTCTTGGGCCTAGATATTGTTGAGGAAGATAGATATTTGAGAAGCTCGTTGTTGGAGATCTCATATGTAAACCCTGCTGAGGAGAATCTGGGAGGCGATGCGTGGGGGACCTTGTATGTAGATCTTGCTGAAGAAATTTAGGGGGCGCTCTACTGGGGATTCAGAGTGTAGATCTCGCTCGAGAGCAATTGGTGGTTACTGAGAGACCTGGCTAGAAGAGTCTGGAGTCCGTTGTAATCTCTGGCTGGGGGATGAGGATGTGGTTTTCTCCGATGCGCTATCTGACCAAGTTTAGTCACGGATACTGCTTTGGGAGAAGGGGAAGGATTGAGAAATGTCATTTGGGGATGAATACCTTGTGCAGGGATGAGGTGTTCTTGCTTGGAGGCGATGTAACATTGCTCGGTTGAGTGGAATCACTTCTCGTGGATTAACATGTACTCATTGGGGAAGGTGTGTTGTGGTGACACCTTTGCGGATCATGCTCTGTGGGGACTGTTGGTGACTTTAATCGTCATCTCGATTCCTAGAACACAGTAAGTACTTTTGCATGTTACTTATGTTTGCGATTAGATTCTTATTGTCAAATCGTATAGTCATTCAAAGCAAGCGTTGGACTTATTGCAAGCGACAACAACAAAATTGTAAAGAAAGAAATTTAGTTTATTTGAAAGGTGGCGTGTGGCGAAGTGGTTTGTACACAAGAAGGTAAAAGCTATCTGGAAACAATCTCGTTAAGTTCCAACTATGCTAGTACTCATATATTTCAACTATCTCATCTCCCTTTGCATCGGTAGAAATTGAGTGGTGATCTTCACCATTTGAATCTTGAATCTTGATAGTAGTGCAGGCGGTGATCTGGAAGAGACATAGTCGTGCGCTTAAATCCTAACTTTTGCCTAGACCGCCCTTTCGGGTTTTAGTCTAGGGATACCCTTTTTGCCCAAACCGCCTTTTCGGGTTTCGACTTGCAGTGTACATGTTTTGTATATATCCTTAACTTTTGCCGAACCTTTTGGTTACGGGATCTCCTTATTTTTTGCCTAGGTTAAATCGACCTAGCGGGTCTCTTTCATGCGTAGTATTTTTGACTATATCTGCGTTCACGGGGTGTGGGAAGTCTTCACCATCCATGGTGCTAAGTATCATAGCTCATTTGGAAAATCTTGTTTTGACTACAAATGGTCCCTCATGGGTGGGAGTCCATTTGCCCTGGATCACCTTGTGGAAGAATGATGCGCTTGACTACTAGATCACCGACTTGGTAGACTCGGTGCTTGACCTTCTTGTTAAATGCTACGATCATTCGTTTCGATAAATACATCCATGGCGGATGGGCCAGTCGTTTCTCATCAATCAAGTTAATCGGTCAAGGCGAGCACGACCATCGTCTTCGCCTAACTTCTGCCTCTGGAGGACTCTAGTTGAGGGTATCGAACCTCGATGGGTAAGGCGGCTTCCATACCGTACACAAGAGAAGGGGTTGCCCACATTGATGTTCTCATGCCAATCTTTGTAAGTCATTCATTTTACGTATAATCTTCTTAATGTTCTTGTTGGCGGCTTCCTTTGCGCCATTCATCTTAGGCCGATAAGGAGAAGAATTGTGATGCTTGATCTTGAGCTGCGTGCGAGTTGGTGATCATCTTGTTGTTGAGATTGGAACCGTTATATGTGATAATCCTTTCGGGAGTGCCATACAAGCAGATAAGGTTATGCTTGATGAATCGAGCCACAACATTCTTGGTATGAGATGCATCGGGCTTCTACCCATTTGGTAAAATGTCGATTGCCACAAGGATGAAGCGATGTCCATTGGGCTGTGGGCTTAATTTCTTCAATCATGTCAATGCCCCACATTGCAAAGGCCAAGGGTTAGAACATTCGAGGCTTGGAGTGCGTGTACTTTGTCGGCATAAATCGGCACTTGTGACAAGATCGAGCATAAGCGGTGACAATCGGCTTCCATGGTGGACCAATAGTAACTTTGTTCTCAAAATCTTTTTAGCCATAGTGTGTCCCTTTGGAGTGGGTACCAAATTCACCTTAGTGTAACTCTTCCATGATACGCATTCTTTGTTTTACGGTCTACACGGTAGATAAACACAAGTCGGTGGTTGCGCTTGTATAAGATGTCGTTCTTTGAGGAAAATTTAGGCGAATCTCCTCATGAACTTCTTATCATTAACAGATGCCCCTGCGGGATATTCCTGAGTCTCAAGATACCTCTTCACATCGTAGTACCAAGGTTTCTCTTCTGTATCAAGCTCACAACAATATCTTTGGTTAGTCAAACTTCTCAATGATGATGCAGGGGCCTCGTTGTCCCATCTAACCTTGAACATAGGCGACATAATAGCTAATGCGTCTGACAACTGATTCTCTTCTCGTGGAATGTGGTTGAAAGTGATCTCTCCAAAGTAGGGAATCAAACTCAGAACATGCTCTCGATATGGAATGAGATTCGGATGCTTAAGTATCCCTCGCCCATAATCGGTGATCACCAAAGTGAGTCTCCATACACTCGTAAGAACTTGATTCTTAAGTCAATGCGACTTTAAGACCCATAATGCCGCGTGCTCGCCATGTTGTTCGTGCAGCTGAAACATAATCTGGCGGTGAAAGGCGTGTGTCACGCTGCGGAGATGTAATGATGGCGCCAATGCCATTCCAAGTGCGTTTGAGGCTCCATCAAAGACCATGGTCCATCGGGAGCCTTGTTCGGGTCCTTCGATAGGGCACAGTTCTTGTGATCGGTAACTAGTAAAACATCTTAAATGCGGAAATTCGAGCGCATAGGTGATAGTCATCTGACTTGATGAGCCAAATGATCGGCTACCACACTTCCTTTGATCGCTTTAAAGTGTCTTTGGATTTCATATTCGGTCAAGATCATTTGCCATCTTGCTATTCTTCAGGAGAAATTTGGTTTCTCAAAGATGTATTTTATCGGATCCATCTTGGAAATCAACAAGGTAGTGTGAGTCAACATGTCTTGTCTTAGTCGTGACGTGAAAGCGTTGCAAGTTTTCTCAAGTGTGGTATCTTGTTTCACGATCGTTAAACTTTTGCTAAGGTAGTATATTGCATGCTCTTTTCGACCCGGACTCGTCATGTTGCCCCACACACACCCGTTGAGTTCTCTAGCTTGTCAAGTACATGATGAGAGGTCTTCCTTGGCGGTGACATCGGGATAGGAGGATTAGTAGTACTCCTTGATTTTGTCAAAGCGATCGGCAATCGTCATTCCATTCCACTACTTGATCTTTCTTTAGTAACTTGAAGATTGGCTCTGATAGCGATTAGGTGTCTGATGAATCGGCAATGTAGTTCATCGGCCCAAACCTCGACTTCCTTCTCGGTGCGGGGGCTGGCATCTCTTGAATAGCTTTAACCTTGGCGGGATCAACTTCAATACCTTTACCACAACAAACCCTAGGAGTTTTAGGATCGACTCCAAAGGTGCACTTGTTAGGATTGAGTCTCGATCTATGCTTCTTGACCTATCAAGCAGTTTACGCGGATGACCAAGATGTTCTTCTTGATGCGTGATCGAGCTATCATGTCGTCGGCATAGACCTCTATCTCGATGAATCATGTCATGAAACAATGTCACCATATACGATAAGTGGCGCAGCGTTCTTGATCCGAGCAGCGTAACCTTGTAGAAAGTGCCCATTGTAACAAAGTAGTCTTTTCCATGTCTTGGAGCCATTTTGATCGATTATGTAGGAGAAACCATCCATGAAGGAGAAAAGCGTTATCTTGGCGGTGTTGTCAGCGAACATCAATATGAGGAAGTGAAATCATCTTTCGGACTTGCTTTGTTGGATCTCGTAATCCACACACATTCGTACTTTGCCATCCTTCTTGATGCAGGTACCACATTTGCAACCTTTGTGGATAGGAAGTATGGCTAGAAACCAGCGTTGAGCGCTTCATGACTTACGCTTTGATTTTCTCGGACATCTCGGGATGCATCTGACAGACATACCTTCTGGGAAAACCTTCTTTGTCGTGAATCGGTGTACCACGATATCAATGTCTAAACCGGCATGTCTTCGTATGACCAAGCAAAACCTCAATATAGTCTCGTAGCTGAACCAACCTTTCTTTAACCTTTGTTCTCAAGACCCGCTCTATCTTGATCTCTTTTCGGTCTTCGCTAGTACCCAATTCACAACCTCGACTTGCTCTTCGTGTGGGGTATAACTTGCTCTTGTTCTTGTAGCGATCTGGCAAGTTCTCTGGCACTTCACAATCTTCCTCACTTTCATCTTGACTTGGTAGATCGGATTATCAAAGTCATATTTAGCACTAGCATTTATTAACGAGATTCGGAGTGATTACGGTGTATCACGTGGGTGTGTGTAAAAACACATAGCTTTTTGAAGGGGTGATAAAGTAAAAAGAAAACAAACAATTGAATGCAAAAGTCCAATGAATTTATTGAATGAAAATCGCAATCAACGAGATAATAACCCATAAGCGAGCCATGATGCCGGGCAAGGCACGAGCTTTCAAAGTTTATTGTTCAAAACATAAAGAAATCAAAAAAAACAAAACAAGAAGCAATTACTCGACTAAAGAGATTGGTATAGCGTCTTGGTCTTCTAATTGTTGAGCCCATGATGCGGAGTTGGGAAGATCCACTTGCGATGTCGAAGCCGTTGTCGTCGTCTTCTATAGCATGGATTCCACTGGCTGATGCGGAAAGGAAGTTGGCGGCGTTCGCGGTATCATCTTCGACCCTTGATGGTGAAGCCTAAACCGGTCTTGTCGGTTTAAAGGAAGATCGGGGGACCCCGGATAGTACTACCTTCTTCTGACAACTTGAGCATCTTCGTGAGGCCATCCTAGATGGAGCTTGTGTAACCGAGGAGTGGTGGGAGAGTCAGCAGGCATGACTCGGGGATTGTTTCAAAAGCTTGACAAGGAGTCTCGAAGAATTCACCCTCCATCTCAAGGTATCGGAATGATTATAGATGACTAACCATATACTCTTCTTCACCATCTTGTGACAACCTTCCCTTTCACGGGTACTTGGTTTCGATGTAAGGTAGAGTGGCTTGCCCCATGTATCAAGGCGTCCAAGTAGGCAAGAGTAAGTCGGACGAATGTCCATGACAAAGAAAGTGGATTCAAAGTCGGGAACCGACTTTACTTGAGTGAGCTCTCAAGTCTTTGTTCGCTTAGAACCATCAAAAGCTCTCACAATAATGTCCTTTGGGTCTGAGAACCAACCCTTGACATCAAGCCGATCAAAAGCGGTCTTGGAAGGATATTGAGATCAGCGGTATCCACCAAAACATGAGACAATATAGCGCCCTTGCATTCAGAGATGTGCAAGGCTTTGTTGTGTTTCTTTACGGAAGAGTCAAATCGACATCGAGCCTAGGCCGTTGTTGGCAGCCGGGCTAGCAATACAAACTTCAAATTGATCGGTGGTAGTGTCTTGCGGCACATGAGCATTCTTGAAACTTCACCAAGGCATTAGCATGAGCCTCGAAGCACAAGCGAGCAAGCATGGATATCTTGGGCGGATCATCTAGCTTCATTCCACAACATTGTAGTCACTCTTCTTGATAATCTTGAAATTTCCTCCATTTCTTGTTTGGAGGTGTCTTGATAACTTCCTTTGGTATACGGTTGAGCGGGATGAGCCACTGGTTCTTTCCCTCTAGCTAGGGATGTTGGTTGAGTAGCTGGAATGCGAGTTGGAGTCGCTGTGTCTTTTGGAGGAGAGATCTCTGGAGAGAATACCCTTCCGGTTCTGGTCACCTTGCTAGATCCGGTGATGTTGTCAATGTCAGGAATGGTAGCTTTAACTGTAAGATCTTCAATTGTCAGAGGGTCTTGCTTGACGCCATGATAGTAAACATCAGCTCCATAATTCCAAGGGATAGCCTTGTCAGAGGAATATGGAATTGGTCTTGGAGAAGTAATAATGAGAGGTGCCACTCTAGGCACAGGATCAGAAGAGAAATCCTTATTGTGTTAACATCCGCATAGTCTTCTGGGAAATCGTCACCCCATCCGGTCGCCTTAACATCTTCAATAGGAATCTTGTAACTCTCGGGAGCAGTGTACTTCACCATGTAATCATACTTTCCCTTGGCTGCCCCAGGTATCCCACGAGATAGCACAGTTTCGTTTGCATTGTCAATCTTCAACTTAGACATATCTTCACACTTACGCACGGTGGTTTCGAAATAGTATCTCACGGTTGTCCATCATACCTTGAACCGTCTTCTCGACCAAGCACAACCATCAGTGCGGATGGGCTGTGACAATTCTCACGGGCATCTGGATTGACACCGACTTGCAGCAAATTCTTCTTACGATCATTAGAGGAATGGTCAAGTCATATATGTTGAAAACATAAGTATCGTCTGTGACATTGGAACTCTTGTCATGATTAGGCATAGGCGCGTTGATCACATTCGAATCTCAGCGGAGGATCAAACTCAATGCTGCAGCTTGATCATATCTTGGATCTTGTTCTTGAGCCCAACAATTGTCGGTGTCGTGTCACAGGCTATTGGAATGGTAAGCACTTAGCATTAGGATTATACTTCGGAGGAAGTGTTGACATTACGAGGAGGATCCTCAGGTAATCACTCTGCTTTCAACATGTGTTGCAAGGCTTGCGACAATGGCATGTTGATCTTAATGCTTGTCTTCGTGGCGCGTTACGGTTCAGCGTGTTATCTCGTTGAGGTTGTCTTGATGTAGGATTGGAGATCTGGCGCCCCTGAGTTGAGCACGGTCGGTCTTGGCTCGGCTTTTACGACCATACGGCATTAGCTTCTTTCTTACCATCAAAGATCTCTTAGACATTTGAAGATGTCTCTACGAATCTTCCCACTCTTGATACTAGCTTGATCGCTACTTTGTCAATATCGACTCGGTGAATCCGGATGAAGAATTTCCAATCGGATGATTGAAGAAGGGCTGTCGGTGTTCCATAAACATATCAACCAACTCCTATTGGACAAGGGTGGTTGAACTACTGCTGCTAGATCTCTCCATTTTGAGCATACTCCTTGAACTTCTCGTCACGACCCATAGACATGCTTTGTAGTTGCATGCGTGGGTGTCAATTCACATTATACTCATCATGCGTAAAAGCATCGGCCAAGTCACTCCAAATGCGGATCGGTCATTCTCTGGTGATAGTACCATTCAAGCGGGTTCGGACAAACTCTCTTGAAAATAATGCATCCTGACTTTACATCATCGGTGTGGGGATTGATCTTGGACATAGGACTTCAAATGCGACTTTGGGCAAGACATGCCATCATACTTGGCAAAGTTGGAACTTTGAACTTGGGAGAATCACCACACGGGAACAAGACTCGGATCATCAAAGTTCATCCGGACATCTTGAGTTTTCCACGGCATTGACGGTCTTGAGTTGTTTGTACTTGTCATCTTCATCAGTGTTGGATATAATCAGTGGTCTTCTCCTCCTTTCTTTGGCTCGCGTCACCTTCATCACCCTGGTACTCCCTCGGTATGGACACTTCCTTGGGAGCTCGATCCGACGACCACTTTTGGACCCCCTTTGAAACGTCTACCCATGTTGAGGAGACCAACAACCTTCTTCTTCTTGTTGATGAGCTTCTTCAGATCTTCTTGGCCTTGGACCAAGTTGGTGAACATTTGTTGGGCCAGCATTACGAGCTTGGAGATCTTTGTGATCTGTTCAAGAGCCATTTACGCTAAAATAAATAGCGAGCAAATGAAAACCAATCTCGATGTACGTGATGCGATGTTATGCTATGCTATGCAATGTTTATGCGAATGCAATGCAATGTTTTCAAGGACCTTAGAGATTTAAATTTGTTAAACAAGCAATGAACAAACATTTATTAGTACTTCTTTTTATTTTTTTCTTTTTTTCTTTTTGAGTACAAGAGATAATTCGAAACAATAAAAGAAAGCATAAACATCCTAAAGCTCTAAGTCTCCATGGGCGCTTCCTCTTGGTCTTGATGTGGCGTTGATGTTTAAGCTCCTCATGAAGTAGCTTGGTCAACTCTAGCACTTTCTTCTCGCTTGTGTAACACTAAGCTTCAAAGTATCCCTTTCTTCTTTAAATTTGAATCGGGATCTCTTGGTCTTCAAAATCGATGAGGCATGTCAAGATGGCGAACAGCATAAGTCGTCACCTATGGCAAGGTTCCATAATTACTAGTAAAGCAGTGAATGGCATCATGAGGTTTTGAGCTCGAGCTCACACCCATTTGAGTAAGGTTCCCAAGGAATGGAGTTGGGTGCCCAAAGTCTTGGTATCGATCTTCTTTACCATGCCTCGAGCATGTATGAACCTTCGTCGGTAATTAGGAGATCGTGGTTGTAGTCGAACACAACATCTTGGAGAAGCATATCATGTGGACCATCTCTTGAGCAAAACCAAATTGACGTAGAGCTAGAGAGGGTTGTAAGTAATCCCCTTATACCAAGTAGCGGAACATTGGGAGCTCCAGCTCGATGAATGTGAAGTCCTTTTGAGAAAAAAGACTCCAACGGATATCTGAATGAGAGAGTGACATCAATCTTTGAGACCATCTCAACCTTTGTTCGTTCTTCAAGACTGATGGAGGAAGGTGCGAAATAAACCACCTTGAAAGTAACGGTATACAACACATGAGAGTTCCTTGTCTTTTGATAAATGCAGTGTGGAGAGAATGTAGAATATCTCCAAGTAAAGTAGGCACTGGATTGCGGGTAAGGAACAACTTGATGGCGTTGACATCTATGAATTGATCCGAATTAGGAAATAGAACCAAACCATAAATTAGCAAGGCCACAATGTCTTCAAATGCATGGAAACTCATAACTTTGAGGAATTCTCGGGCTTTCTTAATTAGGAACTTGGAAAGTAAACCTTTAACTCCACTTAGTTTCCCATTGGCTTGATGTCTAGCGCTTAAGATGTAAGGCGATGCAATGTCTTCGTACTTAGGAACCTTTTCTAAAGGTGAATGGCATTTGGTCAGAATAGGTACCCAGTAGCTTAGAGAACTCTTCAAGGTAGGAACCAGCGATAATCTGGAAATGTAAAGCAATGGTGTTTGGATCAAAGAAATGGAATAGGACATGCATCATATCTTCTTCAAAGGAGATAACCAAATCAAGTAGATAACCATGTCTTTTGATGGGCGAGCATGGTGGGAATTTAAAAACAATTCTTTGAGTTGAGAAGGGATACCCGTGAAGTTGATTCGGATAGTCTTTCTAGAAGCCATAATCCTACAAAAGCGAGCAAAGATAAATCCTAGGTCCTTGAAATAGTTAGAAATGATATGCAATGCAAATGATGTCATGATGTCATGTTGCACACAAACAATTCACACAATGAGCCTAGGGTTAAGGGTTGCATGAGGTATAGGTGATTACCCACCAAAGTTTGAGTTGGTTCATCTGTCCTATAATAATGTAGGGTTCTAGGACTCTCACATCACGAGATCTTTCTGTGGCGCTTATTTCAATCTGACGGCCAAGTGGTCGATCGAAAATGTCCCAAAGTCTAATCTCAATGGCGTAGCATCGGTATCAACCAACCTCGGTCTACACCAAAGCCATCTCACTACCTTCTAATGGCCAAGATGGGTCAATTAAGGTTCTAAAAGTTTAGTTAGCGCTTGATGACACCAGCCAAATACTATCTTCCTTGGGAATGAAGAGTATCGGGACAACCAAAGTGTCACGCTAGCATAGCCATCATGTTGACCGTTTAGTTATCGTCTAGCGGTGCGATGATCTAATACTACTTACCTAATAGGAAACGGATCGGGTGTAGGATCCCCAATATAATACCAAGCAACCCTTAAAGATAAAGCATACAAGTCAAACAAAAGCAATAAAAGTTATCTAGAAATACCTAAGGCAATTCTCTCTTTTAGGTGTACTTCCCAGTCATGATTACGTGATACGGTGAAGCGACTTTGTAGGATTTTGTATCAAATGTGCGGATAGCAAGTCGCCACCGACTTTTATTTTATCAATTAAGGGAAGGTAAAAGTAACTGAAAAAGACCCGTTAGATTAAGTTCGGGAGAATGGTTATGAAAAGGAAGGTATTAGCACCCTTTCCATCCGTAGTTATCTGAGCTCTTAGTTGCTCTATCACTTTTTAAAATTGCTTTTGTGTGTTTGACAAAGATTTTTGAAAAGGCATTTCGCTTTGACTTTGTAATGACTCATGTAAGTGTATACAAAATGTTCGGAAATGTTTTTGTTTTGAAAAAATTTGAACTTTGAAAAAGTGTGTGGTGAAAAGCATTTGATAGAGCAAGCAACTAAAGACTTATTACCCACTCGAATGGTCGTTTTGTACTTCTCGTTCCTTTAGAATAGCGCTAGCCATACCATTAGTTAGTAGGTAGCTCCATTCGTTGGATGTAGCGGGACATTCGAAGGGACATCGGATGGTCATAAAGCAACTTGTAGGAAGTATCCTAGCACATTCGAAGGGACTATCATCATTTTTCGTAGGCGACAATCGAGGGTCAAGATCATATATTCGGAGGCGACATCGTGGGACTATGATGATTCGTTTGGAAGTCAACGGTGCTAGAATACCTCTACGTTCGAGGGACATGACCATTTTGAATTCGTAAGGCAACGAGAGAGAATTACCCTAAGGGGAGCGTGTGTGAAAGAAGTGTGTCAAATTCAGATATTTTATCTTGAAGATTAGTGTGCTATGTCCAATTATTATCTTGCCATACGCCTAATTACTAGCAATTGATAAGGGTGCGGAAAGTAAAAATGCGGAATGTAAAGTGCGGAAATGTAAATGTCCTACGCTATTACATGGCTTTGGGGCAGATACATAATTTAAAATGCGGAAAGTAAAGTCCTAAATTAAACTATTACAACCCATATGCAATTACATTATTTGAAAAATAAAATAAAAACGGAAGAATCGTCTAAATCGGATGAACACATGAAAAGAAGAATCGGAAAAGCGATATGAATCGAACAAGAGAAAAAATGTTAGAAAAATGCAAATTTTAATATGAGAAAATTATTATATGCTGGAAATAGGATAAATAAGTTAAAATAATTTTTTGGGATTTTTTGGAAAAGATTTAATAATTAAAATGCAATTAAAAGTGAATTAAATGCAAAATTACGAATAAAAATAAATATGCATGCAAAAAGGTATTTTTTAATTTATTAAATTAAATAAACATTTTCAGAATGTAAATTTGAAAATAAAATATTTTTTTGGTAATTTTTAAATGCAGAATAAAAATCATGAAAAGAATTAAAACAATGCAAAAATATTAAATAAATAAGAAATATGGAAAAATAGTTAGAAAATATGAGTTTGTGAGAGAAAATAGCAAAACCAGCCCTGGAGTGGATCGAACTCGTGACCACGAGGGTATCTACACCTGATGGCGCCTAACCTTGGACAAGTGACACTTGGTGTTTGAAAAAGGAACAATTGGATTTGAGCGATGTGTCATAGATGTTTGAAAAATCAAAGTCGGCCTGCGTGGACCCCAGTTGGTGGATGGGTGATCAGTTGCTTGTTTCGCCACGCATACACAGGTCAAAGAAAGTCCACGGCCGGAGCCTAGCTCCGTCGTCTCCGACGAGGAGGTTCTTGGATCTTGCAAAACAGCGAAATAAGCAGAGAAAGAAAGGCCTTGTCCACCTAAATCGGACCTCCACGAATCCATTGGTGGTGTTATTTTCTTGAATCGGCTGTCAGGGCCGATTGAACTCTCCGTTGGGAACCCTAAAAATGTGTCGTATTTCTAACGTTCAAAACCAAAACGTTGCCCGATGATCTGGGGAACCTCATGAACACATTGAACCATTAAACGATTAACCTGGCGGGATAATCAAATGCAAAAATCAAAAGAAATTGAATATGTATGTATATGCGTGCATCGATTACGGATGATTTAATCAATGGTAATGATGCATTCTTACTCGAAACCACCTACGAGCACGATGGAATGGTTTGTTTGAATTTGAGTGGCTGCTTTTGAATTCGATTTTCTCAACTTTCTTGAAAAAATTTTGCAAGAGTTGGGTTTGTTTTAGGTTAGGGTTAAAGTCCTTGGTTTATACCACAATCTTGGCAGATTTATAGAAGAGATTGGAAGAAAAACAAGGAAAAAAGATTGGAAATTGAATGTGCAAATATTTTCCAATAAATAAAATCAAATTTCCTTTAAAACTTGATTTTTCTTTCCATGTGCATGAGTCACAATTTGGCAATTGGTGTGGGCTTTCTTGGACATTAAAGAAGATATAAATCCAACTTATTTGAAAAAGAAACTTAATTTTCATATTTTACATAATTTATTTTTGAATTAAATGTTGTAAAATTCAAATATAAATCATGAAAATAGAAAATCACCAATGCAAGCATTTATGGGTCAAGAATATTGTCATGAACAAGTTTGGATCAAAAGATTATAGGCCCGTTTGGAAAATTTTGCATTTTGACCAAAATGTCCTTTTGTGCAATGTCAAATTGCCAACTTCTCAATAGTGTATCTAGCAATTTTCCACATTTTGAGTGTTCTTGGACTTTTGGAAGCTCTAAGAGTCCTATAAACAATGTCTTTGGTTTCATCTCATTTGGAGTTACCATGCTCAATATATCTTCAAAACAAAAGTTGACTTTTTGTTGACTTTGAAAATGACTGTAATGTTTTAAGCTATACCTCTCAAATGAAGCATTTTTGGACATTCTTGTGAGACATGAAGTTGTAGAAATTGAATTTCCTTCAAAACAAGAGGTGGTGGAAAAATTTACGAGAAAGTATGAGAAAGTTATGATGGAGTCAAAGTTACATTGACTTTTCACCTAGAAACCTAATTTAGAAAGTTTGACTTTTGAGCAAATCTTGAGTTTTCTTGATGAATCATGATCAACCCTTGATCAAATGATGAATGTAACTTCAAAATGAGGATGTTGACCAAAAATCAGAAGTTTTGGGTATGTTGACCACGATTGACTTTTGTCAATACACGATTTTCGATCATCGAGCAATTGCGGGGAAACTTGACTTGTGAGGCTTGAAACTTGACATGGAGAATCTTTGAAGCATATGAGGAGGCATGAAGACCATTGGAGATGTTGGAAATCCATCTTGACTTGAGAGATACCAAACCTAGTTTGGGTTGATTGTCTAGGAGAGAGTTTGTCTGATCAACTCTTAAAGAATCCTTGAGGATAGATGTATGAAATCTTTTGAGAAGATGGAGGGCAAATTTTGGGGTATGACACATAGTCCTTGATACAAGATCATAGACCCGATGTCAGCCTCACGAATACATGATCTTGACCTCGATTGTGCCTCTAGAAAATGATGATATCCGCCCGAATGTGCTTAGGATACTTCTACAAGTTGCCTTCTATGACCATCAGCGTCTTGAATGTCACTTTACATCAGCGAATAAGGTTACCTATCAACTAATGATATGGACACTATTCTAAAGGAAAGTAAAACAACTGAAACGACCAATTGAGTAGGTAATAAGACTTTTAGTTGCTTGCTCAAACAAAATACTTTTCACACACACTTTGTCAAAGTTCAAACTCTTTCAAAAACAAATCATTTCGAACACTTTGTATACATTCCTACATGAATCATTACAAAGTCAAAGCGAAATGCCTTTTCAAAACATTTTTGTCAAACACACGAAGCAAATTTTTCAAAGTGATCTAAGAGCAACTAAGAGCAGTGAAAACTACGGATGGAAGGGGTGCTAATACCTTCCCTTTTCATAACCTTCTACTTTTACGAGAATCTAACGAAGGTCTTTTACGTACTTTTTACCTTCCCTTAATTGGATAAAAGAAAAGTCGGTTGGCGACTCTTGCTATCCGCATATTTGCGATCAAAAAGTCTCAAAGTCGGTTCATAGTATTCTGAGCGGCGACTCTGTGGGAGACACCCTAAAGAGATAATGCATAGGGATTTCTAGATCACTTTTCTTGTTTTCTGTTTGACTTGTATGCTTTACTTTAAGGGTTTCTTGGGTATTATACTTGTGGGGATCTACACGGATCTAAGTTTCCTTGGGTAAGTAGCGATAGATCGTCATGATAGTTAGGCGTATACGAAATGGTCAACATGATATGATGGCTACGTTAGTCGACACTGGATGTCTGATACTCTTCATTTCAAGTTGAGGATAGTATTTGGCTTCTCGTGGTGTCATCGACACTAACTCGACTTTTAGAACCCTAATTGACCCATCTTGGCCATTAGAAGGTAGTGAGATGGCCGACTTTGTGTCTTGGAGACTAAGGTTGGGCGATACTCGTTGCTCGCTCATTAAGATCGGACTTTTGGGATATTTTCGATCGACCACTTGGTAGTCGTATTGAAATAAGCATCTCTGAGAAAGATCAATGATGTGAGATTCCTAGAACAGGATTTTATTATAGGACGGGATGAGCCAGACTCGAACTTTTGGTGGGGTAATCACCTATACCTCATGTGAGCCTTAAACCTAGGCCCATTGTGGTTGTTGGTGTGTGCTAAACATGACATCATGACATCATCGCATTGCATATCATTTCTAACTATTTCAAGGACCTAGGGATTTGTCTTTGCTCATTTTGTAGGGATTATGGCTTCTAGAAAGACTATAGAATCAACTTAATGGCATACCTTCTCGGCTCAATTGGTTTCTAAATTCCCGATCACGCCTAGTTTATCAAAGACATGGTTATCTACTTAACTTGGTTATCTCGGTTTTGAAGAAGATATGATGCGTCTTATTCCGGTTCTTTGATCCAAAACACCATTGCTTCACATTCCCAGTTATCGATTGGTTTCCTACCTTGGAAGAGTTCTCTAGCTACTTTGAAACCTATTCTTGGCCAAATGCCATTCACGGTTTAGAAAAGGTTCCTGGAGTGCGAAGACATCGCATCGACTTTACACCTAGGAAAAATAAGGGCATCTGGCAAACCCAAGGGTTGGGCAAAGTTAGGATATATACAAAACATGTACACCCGACAAGTCGAAAACTTGAAAAGGCGGCTTGGGCAAAAAGGTATCGATGGGCGAAAACCGAAAGGGGGTCTAGGCAAAGTTAGGGATTTGAGCGTGCGACTATGTTTAGTCGGATCACCTATCTGAGACTACTTGCTCGACATTCAAGATTCAAATGGCGAAGATGATTCCTCACTTTCTCTTGGTAAGGAGATGAGATAGTTGAAATATATGAGTACTAGCATAGTTGGAACTTAGATTGTTTCGCATAGCTTTTATTTTCTTGTGTACAAACTACTTGGCAATACGCCACCTTTAAAATAAATAAAAGTTTCTTTCTCTTTACAATTTGTTTTTTGTTGTTGTTTGCATAAAGTCAACGCTTGCTTTGAATGATTATATGCATCTAACAATAAGAATCTATTTACAAGCGTGCAAAAGAACATCACAGTAATTGCAATGAGCTTGAGTTTGAGTGACGGAGGTCACCAGTATTTCCCCAGGCGTGATCCCCACAAAATGTCACTCACCACAAAATCTTCCCCAACAAAGAAGAGGAGGATCTGAGCGGTGATTCCACTCAACTTAATCATACCACATCCACGGTAAGTATTTATCCCCGGATGTCTCTCAATAGTTCCCCTTTTCTCCGGCGGTGTCCAAACCGGAACTTGGTCGGATAGTGCATCGGAGGAAGCTTACATCTTTCTTTTCCCAGTGAGAAAGCAGGGTTCGAGACTCTTCAACCCGTTCTCCAAGCAACTTCATTTACTCTCCGGTAGGATTCTGGCATAAAATCCCGATGAGTACCTCCCAGACTCTCCCGCAGCGGGATTGTCAACAATATCTAGCCTCAAGACTTGAGTCGAATAGTGCACGGAGGAATCAAAAGTTTTCTTTCTTCTCGGATCTTCATCCTCAGCGAAGCGAGAAAATCTCAAAGCGAACATGCATCTTCTTGAAGATGGATATGTTTTGAAATACCACAACATCTATCATTCATACATTATTCATAAAAAGTCATAATTTGTGCATATATGATTCATACACATTTCATGCATCATACTTTGCATAAGACTAATCAATATTTTATCAAACTTTCTCTTGTTTTCCAAAGCAATTGAAAATCACTACGAAACAAACATGTCCAAGATTGAACCCAGAATCAAGCGGAAAACTATAAAAATACCGCCTAGTTGTCCTCCGACAAATGGTCCGAGATAAGACCGAATCGAGGCAGAAAACTATCGAGCGACCGCCTCGTTGTCCTCAAACAAGCGGATCCGAGGATTAATACCCAGAAGCAGACGGAGACCCTCAAATGCGATCACAAGTTATCCTCCGATAGCGAGCGGTGGATCAATACCGATGCTGTGAGGAAGATATCCACATTTTCAAACTACTACCTCCTCGAGTAGTCAACACAAAAACTATTAGACTCATTCTTATTATCATAACCTTTCAGTCGGTGTATGACTTTCGATTGCCTTGGATGGCATCTTAAGCCCGTCTACGATTACTTGTCAACATTTCTCCACTTCGAATCTTTATATATTTGGTTTAAAAAACCAATGAAACCAATAGCTTCATTCAAGGATATTGTGAAGTCTAACATCTGACTCTCGGGATGGCATCTTAAGCCCATCTCCATTATCCTTCCATATCAAGAACATCTATAGAGCCTGATACTGACTCCTTGACATCAATCTTTCAAGATGGCATCTTAAGCCATCCCATCAATTTTCCTATTTAGGCGAAATTCTCAAGTCTAGCATCGACTCACTCCCGTGAAGTCTCTACATTCTCAGATAATCATCTGTAAGCCCATTCCTTCGCAAGGGTGCAAATTTTAGGATGCACTCTGGTGTTCAATCATCTTCACCTCCGGTCACGAAGGCCGCACGAATCTAACCCTTCGATGCAAGAGAAGATTGAGCGAGGCGTTGTCATACCCCAAAATTTCCCTCCATCTTCTCGAGGCATTTCATACATCTATACTCGAGGATTCCCAAGGGTTGATCGGACAAACCCTCTCTAGACAATCAACCCAAACTAGGGTTTGGTGATTCTCGAGATCAAAATGGTTCCAACATCTCAATGTTCATCATGCCTCCTATGCTTCAATGTTCTCCATGTCAAGTTTCAAGCTTACGAGTCAGTTACCTCGAGACAATTGCTCGGATGGTTGAAAATCGGTTGTATTGGACAAAAAGTCAGCTGTGGTCAACATACGATCAAACTTCATGATTTTGGTCAACATCCTCATTTGAAGTTACATTCATCATTTGATCAAGGTTTGATCATGATTCATCAAGAAAACTCAAGATTTGCTCAAAGTCGATCTTTCTAAATTAGGGTTTCTCGAGAAAAGTCAACCAAACTTTGGTGAGCATAACTTCTTCATACTTTCTCGAAATTTTTCCACCACCTCTTGTTTTGAAGGAAATTCAATTCTCACAACTTCATGTCTCCCAAAATGTTCAAAAATGCTTCATTTGAGAGGTATGGATCAAAAATTCGAGGTCCTTTTCAAAGTCAACAAAAGTCAACTTTTTGTTTGAAGATATATTGATCATGGAAACTCCAATTGAGATGAAACCAAAAGGTTGGTTAGAGGACTCTTAGAGCTTTTCAAAAGTCCAAGAACACTCAAAATGTGGAAAATTGAGCAAGATACACCATTCTGAGTTAGGCGATTTTGAAGAAACAAAGAAATACTTCTAAAATAATTTTTTTGCAAATGGGCTTACTTTTCTTTATCCAACACTTTTCCTATGCAATTAGGAATATCAAGCCCAATACCACAATTTTTATTTTATTTTTCTATTTAATTTGGAATTTATTCATTTAAATAAAATTAAATTCAAAAATAAAGTATAAAATCAAAATTAAATGCAAATTTGATTTTCTCTCTTCCTTGAGATCCAAGTAACTCAATAAAGCGACCAAATTTGAAATTTGGTTGGATATGGCAAGATGGATTGAAAATTGATCAAAAGATGAAAATTTGATTTGGTACAAAATCAAATATGTTTTACATGATTGATGATTGATTCTTTCTCAAATCGACTCACAATCCATCTCTATATATATACAACACATGCCACCGAATTAGGGTAGAAAAATGGTGGAGAAACCCTATTGAAGCTCAAAATCCATGCTAAGAAGCAACTAGCGACCTTGGATTTAGGTCGTTCATTGATTCCAAGCACTCAAACAAATTCCTTGATACCTCTTGAATCGATCCAGGACCCTCGCTGCTCAAACCATCGAGAATCAAAAGTCAAGATTGGTTTGTTCAAGAAAATTTCAAAATCGATTTCTCATATTCATGCATTATTAACATGTTTTATTGTTGTTTTGTGATTGGTGATAAATTTGCGAGCGATGAGGCGGGTTAATTACGTTCTATGGCACCGGAACTCGATATGCCATGATTAGGGTTCTTGACCACGATTTAGGGTTTCCTTAAGCGGAAAAATTGGACCTCAGACCATTACCAATGCATTGAATGATGTCACGAATCGAACCATGGTCTTAAATTCATTTATATTACTTGTGTATGATTTTCAATTTGCGAGGGTTGTAGCGTCGAACAAGGTCGTGGCGAATTTCAAAATTCAAAGCGAAGGAGATGAAGTTTGGCGGCGAGCGAGGCAATAGGGAGAGCAGGCGCTTGTAATCCATTCGCTCCGATTTTGACGTGATGCCGTGGCTCGAGATGGCAAAGGCATGGGGGTATGAAACAAGGTCTCGATTGATCCTTAGCCATAGCAGAGTATTTTATAGTTTACAAACTTTTCATATTTTCTTATTTATTTAATATATTTCATGCACTTTTAATTCTTTTTCATTTTATTCATGCATTAAAATTGTCAAAAATATTTTCCTTTGCATTTATTTTCATAAAATGTTTATTTAATTTATAAAATTAAAAATATTATTTTGCATGCATATTTAATTTTATTCATAATTTATCATTTAAATCACTTTTAATTAGTTTTAATTATTAAATCTTTCCAAATCTCAAAAATTATTTTAGCATATTTATGTTATTTCCAGCATGAAATATTTTTCTCATTCAAAAATTTGCATTTTTACTAACATTTTCCTCTTATTCGATTTCATCGTATTTTAGATTTTCTCATCTTTTCACGGGTTATCTCGTTTAGACGATTCTTTTCTTTATTTCTTTTTCCAATAATGTAATTGATCATGGGATGTAATAGTTTTAATTAGGGCTTTATTTTCCAAGTTTTAATTATGTATCGCCCCAAAGCCATGTAATAGCGTGGGACATTTATCTTTTCATGACTTTACACGCATTTAATTTAGCACCTATAATTGTTAGTAATTAGGCGTGTATGAAGATAAAATATACGAATCAACACACTCTTCTTCTGCACCTTTAGGGTAATTCTCTCGTTAATTCTTGTACAAATTCAAAAATGGTCAGTCCCTCGAGCGTGGAGGTATTCTAGCAGTTGCCTTGAAAACAGTCATCATAGTCCTTCGATACAAAGATCATAGACCCAGATGTAAGCCCTACAGAATACATGATCTTGACCCTCGATTTATAGCCTACGAAAAATGATGATGGTCCGCTTCGAATGTGCTAGGATACTTCCTCTGGTTGCTTTCGTGATATCTCGGTGTCCCCGAATGTCCGCTCACATCCAGCAAATAGGTTACCTACCAACTAATTGTATGGATAGCGTATTCTAAAGGAAAGTAAAACAATACGAAAACGACCAAATGCAGGTAGGTAATAAGACTTTTAGTTGCTTGCTCACATCAAATACTTTTCACACCACACACTTTTGTCAAAGTTCAAACTCTTTTCCAAACGAAACATTTAGAACACTTTGTATACATTCCTACATGGATCATTACAAAGTCAAAGCGAAATGCCTTTTCAAAACATTTTTGTCAAACACACGGAAAGCACATTTTAAAGTGATCTAAGAGCAACTAAGAGCCCGTAGATAACTACGGATGGAAATAGGTGCTAATACCTTCCACTTTCATAACCCCTTACTACTCGAGAATCTAACGAAGGTCTTTTCTACTTTTTACCTTCCTTAATTGGATAAAAGAAAAGTCGGTTGGCGACTCTTGCTATCCGCACATTTACGATACAAAAACCTACAAAGTCAGTTCACCGTATTACAGGCTGGCGACTCGGGGAGACACCACAAAGAGAATGCTTATAGTTCTAGATCACCTTTATTGCTTTACATTGACTTGCTTTATCTTTAAGGGTTGCTTGGTATTATATTTGTGGGATCCTACACGGATCAGGGTTTCCTTTTAGGTAAGTAGCAATAAATCGTCATGACCGTTAGGCGTATATCGAAGCGGTGACATGATGAAGCTACGTTAGTGTGAAACTTTGGATGTCTGATACTCTTCATTCCCAAGTTGAGGATAGTATTTGGCTTAGCGTGGTGTCATCGACATTAACTAAACTTTAGAACCTTAATTATTACATCTTGGCCATTAGAAGGTAGTGAGATGGCGGCTTTGGTGTAAGGCAGGAGTTGGTTGATACTCGATGCTACGCTCCA
>CM038794.1:88082502-88145926 GCA_021764765.1 Vicia sativa | reverse complement strand
GAATGTAGTGCGGAATGTAAATGTCCCACGTTATTACATGAATAGCGTATACATAATTTAAAATGAAAGTAAAGTCCTAAATTAAACTATTACAACCCTTACATTACAATTATTTGAAAAATAAAATAAAACTAAGAATCGGCCTTAAACCGGATGAACCTGCAAAAAGAAAGAATCTGAAAAGGCGATATGAATCGAACAAGAGAAAAATGTTAGAAAATGCAAATTTTAATATGAGAAAATTATTATATGGAAATAGATAAATAAGTTAAAATAATTTTGGGATTTTTGAAAAGATTTAATAATTAAAATGCAATTAAAAGTGAATTAAAATGCAAAATTATAAAAATAAATATGCATGCAAAAGGTATTTTTAATTTATTAAATTAAATAAACATTTTCAGAATGTAAATTTGAAAATAAAATATTTTTTGGTAATTTTAAATGCAGAATAAAACATGAAAAGAATTAAAACAATGCAAAAAATATTAAATAAATAAGAAATATGGAAAAATAGTTAAAATATGAGTTGTGAGAGAAAATAGCAAACCACTCGAGTGGATCGAACTCGCGGACCCCGAGGGGTATCTACACAAAGTGAGCGCTTAAATCGGGTGACACTTTGTTTGAAAGCCGGGAACAATTGATTTGAACGATGATCGCCATAGATGTTTGAAAAATCAAAGTCAAGACGCGACCCCGTTGACCGGATGGACGATCGGACGCTTGTTTCGCCACGATGCACACGCCCGGGTAAAGAAAGTTCACGACGCCGAGCCCCAGCTCCCGCCTCTCCCATGGGAGGTTCGGATCTGCAAACACGCCAAATAAATGTAAAAGAAAGGCCTCATTCACCCAAATCTGACCTCCCGAATCCATTGGTGGTAAGAGTGATCAATCGGCCTCAGACAGCCGATTCAAGCTTCTCCGCTTAGGAACCCTAAAATGGCAAATCGTATTTAACGCTCAAAACCAAGAACGATTGCCCATCAATCTAGGGGAACCTCATGAACACATTCAAACCATTAGAAACGACAACACAAGGTGATAATCAAATGCAAAATCAAAAGAAATTGAATATGTATATATGCATCGATTCGGATGATTTAATCAATGGTAATGATGCATTCTTACTCAAACCTACCTCCGAGCACGATGGAATGGTTTGTTGACTGAAAGGGCTGCTTTTTTGAATTGATTTTTCAACTTTCTTGAAAAATTTTGCAAGAGTTTGGGTTTGTTTAGGTTAGGTTCCGTCCTCTGGTTTGTACACACCGCCGGCAATTTATGTAAGAGATTGAAGAGAAAACAAGGAAAAAGATTGAAATTGAATGTGCAAATATTTTCCAATAAATAAAATCAAATTTCCTTTAAAACTTGATTTTTCTTTCCATGTGCATGAGTCACGAATTTGGCAATTGGTGTGGGCTTTCAAGAAAGATATAAACCAACTTATTTGAAAGAAACTTAATTTTATATTTTACATAATTTATTTTGAATTAAATGTTAAAATTCAAATATAAATCATGAAAATAGAAAATCACCAATGCCAAGCATTTATGGGTCAATATTGTCATGAACAAGTTTGGATCAAGATTATAGGCCCATTTGGAAAATTTTGCATTTGAATTAAATGTCCTTTAGGCAATCATTCCAAAATCGCTCAACTTCTCAATGGTGTATCTAGCTTAATTTTCACATTTTTGAGTGTTTTGGACTTTTGAAAGCTCTAAGAGTCCTATAAACAATGTCTTTGGTTTCATCTCATTTGGAGTTACCATGCTCAATATATCTTCAAACAAAAGTTGACTTTGTTGACTTTGAAAATGACCCGTAATGTTTTAAGCTATACCTCCTAAATGAAGCATTTTGGACATTCTTGTGAGACATGAAGTTGTAGAGAAATTTCCTTCAAAACAAGAGGTGGTGGAAAATTTCGAAAGTATGAGAAAGTTATGATCAACAAAGTTCTCGTTGACTTTTCACCTTAAACCCTAATTTAGAAAGTTCGACTTTTCGAGCAAATTTGAGTTTTCTTGATGAATCATGATCAACCCTTGATCAAATGATGAATGTAACTTCAAATGAGGATGTTGGACCAAAAATCGTAAGTTTTGATGTATGACCATGCTTGACTTTTTGTCCAATACACCCGATTTTCAATCATCCGAGCAATCTCTGGGAAACTTGACTCATGAGGCTGAACTTGACAAGGAGAATCTTTGAAGCATAGGAGGAGGCATGAAGACCATTGAGATGTTGGAACCATCTGATTCTGAGAGATACCAAACCCTAGTTTGGTCGATTGTCTAGGAGAGAGTTGTCCGATCAACCTTAAAGAACTCGAGGATGTATGTATGAAATCTTTGAGAAGATGGAGGGCAAATTTTGGGTATGACACATAGTCCCTTCGATACAAAGATCATAGACCCACGATGTCGCCTACTTAACATACGATCTCGATTGTCGCCTACTTAAAAATGATGATAGTCCCTTCGAATTGCTAGGATACTTCCTACAAGTTGCCTTCTATGACCATCCGATCATCCTCTCGAATGTCCCTTACATCCAATCTAATAAGGTTATCAACTAATGATATGGATAGCACTATTCAAAGGAAAGTAAAACAACACGAAAACGACTCAATTCGAGTGTAATAAGACTTTTAGTTGCTTGCTCAAACAAAATACTTTTCACACCACACACTTTGTCAAAGTTCAAACCTTTTCAAAAACAAATCATTTCCGAACACTTTGTATACATTCCTACATGAATCATTACAAAGTCAAAGCGAAATGCCTTTTCAAAACATTTTGTCAAACACATGTAGCACAATTTTTCAAAAAGTGATCTAAGAGCAACTAAGAGTCTGTAGAAAACTACTTGATGGAAAGGGTGCTAATACCTTCCTTTTCATAACCTTCTCCTTACTCCAATCTAACGAAGGTCTTTTTCTCGTACTTTTTACCTTCCCTTAATTGATAAAAGAAAGTCGGCACATTTTGCTATCCGTGATATTTGCGATACAAAAGTCTCAAAGTCAGCCACCGACATGTAATCAAGCATCACGGGAGACACCCTAAAGAGAGAATGCCTTAGGGATTTCTAGATCACTTTATCGCTTTCTGCTTGACTTGTATGCTTTACTTTAAGGGTTTCGGTATTATACTTGTGGGGATCCTACACCCATCTAAGTTTCCTTAGGTAAGTAGCATAGATCGTCACACTGCTAGGGCGATACCGAAATGGTCAACATGATATGATGGCTACGTTAGTGCGACACTTGATGTCCCGATTTCATTTCCAAGTCGAGGATAGTATTTGGCTTCTACGTGGTGTCATCAAGACTAACTCAACTTTTAGAACCCTAATTGACCCATCTTGGCCATTAGAGGCAAGTGAGATGGCCGACTTGGTGCGTACTAAGGTTGGTTGATACTGCTACGCTCATTAAGATCGCATTTTGGGATATTTTCGATCGACCACTTGGTAGTCGTGATTGAAACAAACGCCACGAAAGATCAATGATGTGAGATTCCTAGAACCCTAAGCATTATTATAGGACAGGATGAGCCAACTCAAACTTTGGTGGGGTAATCACCTATACCTCATGTGAGCCTTAAACCTAGGCCCATTGTGTGAATTGTTGGGTAAGCAAACATGACATCATGACATCATCGCATTGCATATCATTTCTAACTATTTCAAGGACCTAGGATTTGTCTTGCATTCATTAGGATGGTTTCTGAAAGACTATCCGAATCAACTCACGGCATACCTTCTCACCAAAGAATTGGTTTCACAAATTCCCATCACGCCTAGTTTATCAAAAGACATGGTTATCTACTTAACTTGGTTATCTCCTTTTAAGAAGATATGATGCACGCCTTATTCAGGGCTTTGATCCGAAACACCATTGCTTCACATTCCCGTTACACGCTGGTTCCTACCTTGAAGAGTTCTCTGTTACTTTGAAACCTATTCTGGCCAAATGCCATTCACCTGTTTAGAAAAGGTTCCTAGGTACGAAGACATCGACCGCCTTTTACACCTAGGGAAAAATAGGGCATCCCTGCAAACCAAAAGGGTTCTAAAAGTTAAGGATATATACAAAACATGTACACCGACAAGTCGAAAACTTGAAAAGGCGGTTGGCAAAAAGGGTATCCTGTAGATCAAAACCCGAAAGGGGTCTAGGCAAAAGTTAGGATTCGAAAGCTGCATTTACTATGTCTCATTCCTGATCACCTATCTGCACTACCACAAGATTCAAGATTCAAATGGCGAAGATCGATTCACTCACTTTCTACCGACAAAGAAGGAGACGAGATAGTTGAAATATATGAGTACTAGCATAGTCGGAACTTAACGAGATTGTTTTCGACAGCTTTTTATTTTTCTTTGTATAAACCTCACTGGCCATACGCCACCTTTAAAATAAATAAAGTTTCTTTCTTTACAATTTGTTTTTGTTGTTGTTTGCATAAAGTCCAACGCTTGCTTTGAATGATTATATGCATCTAACAATAAGAATCTATTTACAAACGTGCAAAAAGAAATACAATGAAAGTAATTGAATAAAAGTTTCTGGATTTGAGATGACGTATTGAGGTCACCAATGCATTTCCCCCACAGAGCGTGATCCCCCAAAATGTCACCACCACAAAATCTTCCCAACAAAGAAGAGGAGGATCCCAAGCAAAGGATTCCACTAACTTAATCATGCCACATCCACTACCGAGGTATTTATCCCCGCGATGTCTCTCAATAGTTCCCTTTCTCCAAAGAAGCAGTGTCCAAACCTTTAACTTGGTCGATAGTGCAACGGAGGAAGCTTACATCTTTCTTTTCCCGCCAGAAGATTCCAACGGGCCCTAGACCTTCCAACCCGCTCTCCGACAACTACCATTTTACTCTCCGGTGATTTACGCAAGAAACTCTCGACAGAGTACCTCCTGCACTCTCCACAACAGATTGTCAACAATATCTAGCCCAAGACTTGGTCGATACACCGGAGAATCAAAAGTTTTCTTCTTCCGTGATCTTCATCCTCAACCGTAGCTTTAAATCTCCAAGCGTAACATCCGATCTTCTTCAAGATGGATATGTTTTCAAATACCACAACATCTATCATTCATACATTATTCATAAAAGTCATAATTGTGCATATGTGATTCATACACATTTCATGCATCATACTGCATAAGACTAATCAATATTTTATCAAACTTTCTTGTTTTTCCAAACAGTGAAAATCATCAAACAAACATGTCCAAGATTAAGACCGAATCCAAACGGAAAACTATTCAATACCTAGTTGGCTTCGACAACCGTCCAGATTAAGACCGAATCCGCACGAGAAAACTATCTCGAACGATCACTTCATTGTCCTCCCACAACGGATCCGTGATACACCAAGCCGACGAGACCCTATCCGCGACGATCACAAGTTATCCTCCGATAACAGCAAAGGATCAATAACCGATGCACAACAGGAAGATATCCATATTTTCAAACTACTACCTCCCTCGTGAGTAGTCAACACAAAGAACTATTCTCGACTCATTCTTATTATCAACAAGAACTACAGAGTCGTACAACTCGCCTGCCTTCGATGGCATCTAAGCCCATCTCCGATTACTTGTCAACATCTCCACTTTCGTATCGTCAGATATTTGGTTAAAAACCAATACAAACCAATAGCTTCATCAAGGATCAGCATAAGTCTAGTATATACCTCCTGATGGCATCTTAAGCCCATCTCCATGCTCCTTCCACTATCAAGAACATCTATAGAGCCTGTGACAGCTTCCATTCTTGAGATCAATCTTTCAAGATGGCATCTTAAGCCCATCCTCATCAATTTTCCTATTTAGACTTAAATTAAGTCTAGCATACCACTCACTCCCCAAATAAGTCTCTACATTCTCCAAATCGCATCCGTAGCCTCATCTCGCCAACACCGAGGCAAATTTCAGATGTGTATCTTAGTGTTCAATCATCTTCACCTCTGTGTCACGAAGCACAAGATGCCAATCTAACCTTCCAAAGACAAGAAGATTGAACAGGCAATTGGCATACCCCAAAATTTTCCTCCATCTTCTCAAGACATTTCATACATCATACTCAAGGATTCCTCAAGGTCGATCGACAAACCTCTCCTAGACAATCAACCCAAACTAGGTTTGATTCTCGTGATCAAAATGGATTTCCAACATCTCCAATGTTCATCATGCCTCCTCATATGCTTCAAAGATTCTCCATGTCAAGTTTCAAGCTTCACAAGTCAAGTTTCCTCGCATAATTGCTCGATAAAATCATCAGATTGACAAAAAGTCAATCGTGGTCAACATACAACAAACTTCATGATTTTTGGTCAACATCCTCATTTTGAAGTTACATTCATCATTTGATCAAGGGTTGATCATGATTCATCAAGAAAACTCAAGATTTGCTCAAAGTCAAACTTTCTAAATTAGGGTTTCTCCAGAAAAGTCAACCAAACTTTGACCGAGTAACTCTTCATACTTCTCGTAAATTTTTCCACCACCTCGTTTTGAAGGAAATTCAATTCTCTACAACTTCATGTCTCACAAGAATGTTCAAAAAATGCTTCATTTGAGAGGTATGGATCAAAACATTATGTGTCCTTTTTCAAAGTCAACAAAAAGTCAACTTTTGTTTTGAAGATATATTGAGCATGGAAACTCCATTGAGATGAAACCAAAAAGGTTGGTTAGAGGACTTTAGAGCTTTCAAAAAGTCCAAGAACACTAAAAATGTGGAAAATTGAGCAAGATACACCATTCACAAGTTGGGCAATTTTGAAGAAGTACAAAGAGAAATACTTAAAATAATTTTTTGCAAACGGGCTTACTTTTTCTTCATCCAAACTTGTTCCTCATGCAATTAGGAATATCCAAGCCCAATGCCATGAATTTTTATTTTATTTTTCTATTTAATTTGGAATTTATTCATTTAAATAAAATTAAATTCAAAAATAAAGTATAAAATCAAAATTAAATGCAAATTGATTTTTCTCTTGAGATCCAAGTAACTCAATAAAGCCAAGAATTTTCAAATTTGCTGGATATGGCAAGATTGGATTGAAATTGATCAAAAGATGAAAATTTGATTTGGTACAAAATCAAATATGTTTTGTATTGATTAGTGATTGATTCTTTCTCAAATCAACTCTCAATCCATCTACTATATATATACAAATACATGCCACAATAATTAGTAGGTAAAAATGGTCGAGAAACCCTATCAAGCTCAAGAACCAAAAATGGGCAACTAGCAGCCTTTGGATTTAGGTCGTTTCAATTGATTCCAAGCACTCAAACAAATTCTTGATATTTCTCGAATCGACCTGCATCTTCACTTTGCTCAAAACCATCCGAATCAAAGAACCGAATTCTGTTTGTTCAAGAAAATTTCAAAATCGATTTCTTATTCATGCATTAACATGTTTTATTGTTGTTTTTGTGATTGGTGATAATTTAAAGCTTATCCGGGCAGTGTTAATCAAGTTTCTATGGCCTCGAACTCGATATTTATTAGGGTTCTGATCACGATTTAGGGTTTCCTTAACGAAAATTGACCTCAAGACCATTACCAATGCATTCGAATGATGTCCCGAATCAACCATGGTCTTAGAATTCATTTATATTACTGTATGATTTTCAATTTTGTTGAAGTTGTAAATAACAAAGGCTCCATCAATTTTCAAAATTCAAAACGGGATGAGATGAAGTTCGCGAGACGAGGCACAGTGAGGAGACGCGCTACTAATCCATTCGCCCGATTCAAAGGACACGCGTACTGCCTGCATGGCAAGCAAAGGGGTGCTATGAGCAAGGTCTCCAACATCCTCGCCATGGCAAGAGTATTTTTACATACCATAAACTTTCATATATTTTCTATTTATTTAATATTTCATACATTTTAATTCTTTTCATAATTTTTATTCATGCATTAAAAATTATCAAAAATATTTTTCTTTGCATTTATTTTCATAAATGTTTATTTAATTTATAAAATTAAAAATATTATTTTGCATGCATATTTAATTTTATTCATAATTTATCATTTAAATCACTTTTAATTAGTTTTTAATTATTAAATCTTTTCCAAAAATCCAAAAAATTATTTTAGCATATTTATGTTATTTCAAAGATGAAATATTTTTCTCATTCAAAAATTTGCATTTTACTAACATTTTCTCTCTTATTCGATTTCATCAGATTTTCCGATTTTCATCTTTTCATGTGTTATCTCTTTCGCATTTATTCTTTTATCGCTTTTCTTTTTTCCAATAATGTAATTGCTCATGGGATGTAATAGTTTAATTAGGCTTTTATTTTCCGTAAGTTTAAATTATGTATCCGCCCAAAGCCATGTAATAGCGAGGACATTTATCTTTCCGCAACTTTACATTCCGTGATTTATTTCGCACCCTATAAACCGTTAGTAATTAGGCTGGCAAGATAAAATATCTCAATCAACACACTCTTCACACACGCACCCTTAGGTAATTCTCTGTCTTACGAATTCAAAATGGTCAAGTCCCCGAACGTAGAGGTATTCTAGCACCGCTGTTTCAAAACAAATCATCATAGTCCTTCGATACAAAGATCATAGACCCAATGTCGCCTACGAATACATGATCTTGACCTCGATGTCGCCACTTAAAATGATGATAGTCCCTTCGAATGTGCTAGATACTTCCCAAGTTGCTTTCACTGATCCGATGTCCCTTCGAATGTCCCGCTTACATCCAACAAAGAGTTACCTACCAACTAATGGTATGGATAATACTATTCTAAAGGAAAGTAAAACAACACTAAAACCA
This sequence comes from Vicia sativa, assembly GCA_021764765.1. Lineage (NCBI taxonomy): Eukaryota > Viridiplantae > Streptophyta > Magnoliopsida > Fabales > Fabaceae > Vicia > Vicia sativa. The sequence continues at coordinate 88,137,072 of CM038794.1, read as the reverse complement.
ACCAAATTCCAGGTAATAAGACTTTTAGTTGCTTGCTCTATCAAATACTTTTCACACCACACACTTTTGTCAAAGTTCAAACTTTTCAAAACGAAACATTTCCTAACACTTTGTATACATTCCTACGAATCATTACAAAGTCAAAGCGAAATGCCTTTTCAAAACATTTTGTCAAACACACGTAAAGCACATTTTTAAAGTGATCTAAGAGTAACTAAGAGTCTGAGATAACTACGATGGAAAGGGTGCTAATACCTTCCTTTTCATAACCTTCTCCCTTACTCTAATCTAACGAAGGTCTTTTTTCAGACTTTTACCTTCCCTTAATTGATAAAAGAAAAGTGTGGCACTCTTGCTATCCGCACATTTGCGATAAAAACCTACAAAGTCAGCTCACCGTGACATAACCGGCGACTACGGGGAGACACCCTTAGAGAATGCCTTATGGATTTTAGATCACCTTTATCGTCGTCACCATTGCTTTATCTTTAAGGGTTGCTTTCAGTATTATTCAGGGGATCCTACACCGATCCGGTTTCCTTTAGGTAAGTAGTATTAATCGTCGCGACTGCTAGACGATATCAAACGGTCAACATGATGGCTACGTTAGTGTGAACTGATGTCCCGACTCTTCATTCCAAGTCGAGGATAGTATTTGGCTTCGTAGTCACAAGCATTAACTAAACTTTTAGAACCTTAATTGACCCATCTGGCCATTATTGAAGGTAGTGAGATGGCCACGTAAGTGACCGAGGTTGGTCGATACTCGATGCTACGCTCATCGAGATCGACTTTGGGATATTTTCCGTCGACCACCGTAGTCGATTGAAATAAACGCCTACGAGAAAGATCAATGATATGAGATTCCTAGAACCCGATTACTATTATAGGACAGATGAACCAACTCAAACTTTGGGGGTAATCACCTATACCTCTGCAAGCCTTAAACCTAGGCTCATTGTGTGAATTGTTCAGGTGTGCCAAACATGACATCATGACATCATTGATTGCATATCATTTCTAACTATTTCAAGGACCAAGGATTTATCTTTGCTCTCTTTGTAGGAATTATGGCTTCAGAAAGACTATTCGAATCAACTTCACGGGTATACCTTCACCTCAAAGAATTGGTTTCATAAATTCTCGATCATGCTCAATCATCAAAGACATGGTTATCTACTCGACTTGGTTATCTCCGCTTAAGAAGATATGATGCATGTTCTATTCCGCTTCTTCGATCCAAACACCATTGCTTTACATTCCCTGATTATCGCTAGTTCCTACCTTGAAGAGTTCTCTGCTACTTGGTACCTATTCTTGATCAAATGCCATTCAATTTCTAGAAAAGGTTCTTAGGTAACGAAGACATTGCATCCGCTTTACATCTTAAGCTTACATCGCCAATGGGAAACCGTATGGAGTTATGTATTATTTCCAAGTTCTCGATTAAGAAAGCCCGAGAATTCTCAAAGTTATGAGTTTCATGCATTTGAAGACATGTGGTCTTGCTAATCTATGGTTTGGTTCTATTCCCTAACTCGATCAATTCATAGATGTCAACGCCATCAAGTTGTTCCTTACTCCGCAATCCCGTGCCTACCTTTGCTGGAGATATTCTCGATTCTCTTCCACACTGTAGTACTAAGAGACAAGGAACTCTCGTGTTGTATAACGCTACTTTCTAGGTGGTTTATTTCAGACCTTCCTCCATCGCTTTGAAGAACGAACAAAGGTTGAGGTCTCCAAAGACTAATGTCACTCTCATCCGTGATATCCTTTGGAATCTTTCTCTCAAAAGGACTCATTCATCGAGCGTGGAGAATTCCCAATGTACCACTACTTGGTATAAGGGAGGTATTACTTACAACCCTTCTTTAGCTCTACGCCGCTTTGGTTTTGCTCAAGAGATGGCCTGCATGATATGCTTCTCCAAGATATTGTGTTCGACTACAACCACGATCTCCACCACGAAGGTTCATACACTGGGCATGGTAAAGAAGACTCGATACCAAGACTTTGGGGCACCAGAACTCCATTCCTTGGGAACCTTACCTCAAATGGGTGCGAGTCGAGCTCAAAACCTCATGATGCCATTCACTGCTTTACCAAGAATTATGGAACCTGCTATAGGTGACGACTTATACCATCTCCATCCCGACATGCCTACCGATTTTGAAGACTGAAGAGATCCTGATTCAACTAAGAAGAGAGGGATACCTTTAAGCTCAGGTTATGCAAGGAGAAGAAAGTGCTAGAGTCGACCAAGCTACTTCACGAGGAGCTTAACATCAACGCCACTGGCACCAAGAGGAAGCCATGGAGACTTAGAGCTTAGGATTTATATGTTTTTATTTGTTTGAACTATCTTTGTACTTAAAAAAGAAAAGAATAAAGAGTACTAATAAATGTTTGTTCATTGCTTGTTTAACAAATTTAAATTCTAAGGTCCTTGAAAATATTGCATTGCATCCGCATAAACATTGTATCATAGCATAACATTGCATCACAGTACATGAAGATTGGTTTTCTCATTCTCTCGCTATTTATTTTAGCGTAAATGGCTCTTGAACATCTCACAAAGATCTCTGTGCTCGTAATGCCTGGCCAGAGATGTTCACCACTTGGTCCAAGGCCAAGAAGATCCGAAGCTCATCAATGTAAGAAGAAGGTCGTTGGTCTTCTCAACATGGGCGACGCTACAAAGGTGGTCCTAAAGTTAGTCGAATAGAGCTTCCAAGGAAGTGTCAAGAAGGAGGATGAGCAGTGACAAGGTGATGTATAAGGAAGAGATGAAGGGAGAAAGACTATGATAATGGCCAATACTCGATGAAGATGACAAGTACAAACAACTTGAAGACCGTCTCATGCCGTGGAAAACTCAAGATGTTCCTAATTTTGATGATCCGAGTCTTGTCCCTGTGTGTGATTCCTCCCAAGTTCAAAGTTCCAACTTTGCTAAGTATGATGGCATGTCTGTCCTAAGCTGCATTTGAAGTCCTATGTTCGTAAGATCAACCCCACACCGATGATGTAAAGTCAGGATGCATTATTTTCAAGAGAGTTTGTCCTAACTCATTGAGTGGTATTATCATCTAGAGAATGACCAGATCCGATTTGGAGTGACTTAGCGATGCTTTCTACGACAAGATGAGTATAATGTCAATTGACACCCACTGCATGCAACTACAAAGCATGTCTATGGTCGGATGAAGTTCAAAGAGTATGCTCGTAAATGGAGAGATCTAGAGTGAGTTCAACCACCCTTGTCCAATGTGGAGTTGGTTGATATGTTTATGGAACACCGTCCATTCTTCAATCATCTGATTGAAACTCTTCACCGATTCACCGACATCGATTGACAGAGAGCGATGAAGTCGGTATCAAGAGCGGAAAGATCATGTAGATACATCTTCAAATGTCACAAGAGATCTTTTGTAAGAAAGGCTAATGCCGTATGGTCGAAAAGCCGAGCCAAGACCGACCATACTAATCTGCGGGGCGTCAGATCTCCAATCCTACATCAAGACAACCTCCGAGACAACGCTGCAGAGCCGTAACGCGCCACAAGACATGCATAAGATCAACATGCCATTGTCGCAAGCCTTGCAACACATGTCAGCGTAGCGATTACCTGAGGATCCCCATGTCAACACTTCCTCTCCGAGATACAATCCTAATGCTAAGTGCGCTTACCATTCCAATAGCCCGTGACGTAATCGATGATTGTTGGCTCAAGAACAAAATTCAAGATATGATCAAGCTAAGATTGAGTTCGATCCTCCGCTGAGACCGAATGTGATCAACGCCCTATGCCTAACCATGACAAGAGTTCCAATGTCGTTGGCGACGATACTTATGTTTTCAACATAGATGACTTGACCATTCCTCCGATGATCAAGTAAGAAGAATTTGCTAAGTTTGTCAATCCAGACGTGAGAATTGTCATGTGCCCATCCGCACTGATGGTTGTGTTTGGTCGAGAAGACGTGTTCAGGCATGATGGATAACCGTGAGATACTATTTCCAAACCACCCGCAACCTCGTGTGAAGATATGTTTGTCAAGATTGACAATGCATGAAACTACACCATCTCGTGGGATACCTGGGGAGCCAAGTGGAAAGTATGATTACATGGTGAAGTACACTGCCCCCGAGTTACAAGATTCCTATTGAAGATTAAAGCAAACTGTAGGGTGACGATTTCGTAAGATTATGCCGATGTTAACACTATAAGGATTTCCTCCTCCGATCCCCGTGCCTGTGGCACCTCTCATCATTACTTCTCCAAGACCGCCCATATTCCTCCGACAAAGCTATTCTGGAATTATGGAGTCGATGTTTACTATCATGGCGCAAGCAAGACCCTCCCGACCATGAAGATCTTACTAAGCTACCATTCCCGACATTGACAACATCACCTGATCAAGTAAGGTGACCCAACCTAAGAGTATTCTCCGTAAATCTCTCTCCTCCAAAGACATCATGACCCATTCCAAACATTCAACCCATTCCCAAACTAGAGGGAAAGAACAAGGACTCATCCCGCTACCAAGTACCAAAGGAAGTTATCAAGACACCTCCAAACAAGAAATGGAGGAAATTCAAGATTATCAAGAAGAGTGACTACAATGTGTGGAATCAGCTTAGACAGCATCTGGCCCAAGATCTCCATGCTTTCCGCTTCTGTGCTCGAGGCTCATGCTAACGCCTTGGTAAATTTTCAAGAATGCTCACGACCAAGACACTACTACCGACGCTTGAAGTTTGATTGCTAGCCTGGCCGCCAACAACGGCCTAGGCTTCTCTCGATGTCGATTTGACTTCGCAAAGAAACACAACAAAGCCTTGCACATCTCTCGCTGAATGTGGGCATTACATTGTCTCATGTTTTGTGATACCGGCTCGCCTCAATATCCTTCCCAAGACCGCTGATCCTTGATGTCAAGGGTTGGTTCCGAGACCCAATGATATAATTGGAGAGCTTTGATGGTTCTCGCAATAAAGATTGAGAGCTCATTCTCACTCTAAAGCCGGCCCCGACTTTGACTCACTTTGTCATGGACATCCGTCCACCTTTTACCTCGCCTACTGACGCCTTGATACATGGGCAATGCTACTTTCTACCTTGCATCGGGTCAAGTACCCTGGAAAGGGAAGGTTGTTATGCGTGGTGAAGAGAATATATGGTCACCATCTACAATATTTCGATACCTCGAGATGGAGGGTGAATTTTCGAGACCCCGTCAAGCTTTTGAAACAATCCAGAGTCATGCCTCACGACCTCCCGCCACTCCCGGTTGCAAGCTCCGCTTAGGATGGCCTCATCAAAGATGCTCAAGTCGCACAAGAAGGAGGTAGTACTATTCGGGGACAGCTCCCTCGATCTTCCTTCAAATTTGACAAGACCGGTTTAGGCTTCACCATCGCCGATGATACGCCGCGAACGTACGCCAACTTCCTTTCGTGACGCCCAGAGTGGAATCCATGCTATAAGACGACGAACGACTTCGACATCGAAGTGTGGATCTTCCCAACCTCAACAACGGACTCAAAGAATTGGAAGATCAAGACGCTATACCAATCTCCTTTAGAGTGAGTAATTGCTCTTTGTTTTGTTTTGTCAGATTCTATGTTTTGAACAATAAACTTTGAAAGCCCACCTTCGCCCGGCATCATGGCTCGCTCAGGAGGGTTATTATCTCATTTGCATATTTTCATTCAATAAAATCGTTGACTTTTGCATTCCATTGTTGTTTTACTTTATCACCCTTCAAAAGCTATGTGTTTCTTACACACCCACGTGATAATCGCAGAATCACTCCAATCTCTGATAACAAATATGCTATTGCTAAATATGACTTCGATAATCCGATCTACCAAGTCAAGACGAAGTGAGGAAGATGTGAAGTGCTGGAGAACTTGTCCGATCGCTACAACAAGAAGAAGCGAGTTATACAACCACACCAAGAGCAAGTCGAGGTTGTGAATTGGCATCGACGAAGATGTAAAAGAGATCAAGATAGGAGCGGTCTCGAGAATGTTAAAGAAAGATTGGTCAGTATACAAGACTATATGAGGTTTTTGCTTGGTCATACGAAGACATGCTGTGGTTAGACATTGATATGTGGTACACCGATTGCCGAAAGGAAGGTTTTCTCCAAAAGAAATGTATGTCTGTCGTGACGCCCCGAGATGTCGAGAAAATCAAAGTCAAGTTAGGGAAGCTCAACGACGCGTTTAGTAGTTACTTCCTATCCACAATGGTCAAGTAATGGTACGCCTCAAGAAGGATGGTAAGGTACGAATGTGTGTGGATTACGTAGATCTCGAACAGCAAGTCCGAAAGACGATTTCCTTCCTCATATTGATGTTCGTTGACAACACCGCCAAAGATAAGGTTTTCTCCTTCATGGATGGTTTCTCCTACATAATCAAATCAAAATGGCTCCTCAAGACATGGAGAAGACTACTTTGTTACACAGTTGGGGCACTTTCTCACAAGGTTATGCCGCTCGGATCAAGAACGGCGCCACTTATCGCTGTGATAGGTGACATTATTTCATGACATGATTCATCACGAGAGGAGGTCTACGCCGATACATGATAGCTCGATCATGAACAAGAAGAACATCTCGATCATTTGCGTAAACTGCTTGATAGGGTCAAGAAGCTGATCGAGACTTAATCCAACAAGTGCAACTTTGGAGTCGATCCGGAAACTCCTAGGGTTGTCGGTAAAGGTATTGAGTTGACCCGCCAAGGTTAAAGCTATCCAAAATGCCACCTCCCCGCACGAGAAGGAAGTCGAGGTTTCGGCCGATCAATTACATTGCTGATTCATTGCACACTTAATCGCCATCAGGAGCCAATCTTCAAGTCAAAGATCAAGTGGTAGAATGGAACAAAGATTGCCGTCGCTTTTGACAAAATCAAGGAGTACCCACAGTAATCCTCCTATCCCGATGCCGCCTCACCAGGAAGACCTCTTATCATGTACTCTGACAGCTTTAGAGAACTCAATGGGGCGTGTGGGCAACATGACGAGTCCGGTTTAAAAGAGCATGCAATATACTACCTTAGCAAAAGTTTACCGATCGTGAAACAAGATACTACCGAGAAAACTTGCAACGCTATTTCGTCACGGACTAAGACAAGATATGTCGACTACCTTGTTGATTTCAAGATGGATCCGATAAAATACATATTTGAGAAACCACTTTCCTGAAGAATAGCAAGATGGCAAATGATCTTGACCGAGTATGACATCCAAGACACTTCTCGTAAAGCGATCAGTGGAGTAGAATTTCATCATGGCTCATCGTCAGAGATGATATCGCCTATGCAGTCAATTTCCATGAAGATGTTTTACTAGTTACGACATAAGAACTGTGCCCGATCGGACCCGAACAAGGATCCCGATGGACCATGGTTTTGATGGAGCCTCAAACGGACTTGGCAATGGCATTGGCGCCATCATTACATCCCCTACAGCGGGTACACGCCTTTCACCGCCAGATTATGTTTCAAATTGCAACAACATGGCCGATACGGTTGCAGCATCATGGGTATCAAAGTCGCTATTGACTTAAGAATCAAGTTCGCAAGTGTATGGAGACTCACTGTGATCAACAAATATATGAGCGGATACTAAGCATCCGAATCTCATTCAGATCGAGCATGTTTCGAGTTTGATCCCTATCAAGAGATCTTCAATCACATTCCACGAGAAGAGAATGGCCATGTACGATTAGCTACTATGTCATCTATGTTCAAAGTCGATGGGACAACGAGGCCCATCATCATTGAGAAGTTCACCAACCGATTGTTATGAGCTTGATACTAAGAGAAACCTTGGTACTATGACGTGAAGAGGTATCTTGAGACTGGAATATCCCGCAGGGCATCTATCAATGATAAGAAGTTCATGAGAAGATTTGCATCCAAATTCTTCCTCAAGAACGACATCTTATACAAGCGAACCATTTACTTGCCATCTACTGTGTAGACAAGAAACATCAATACGATCATGGAAGAGTTACACGGCTGCATTTGGTACCCATTCTAGTGACATATGGCTAAAAAGATTTTGAGAACAAAGTTACTATTGGTCCACCATGGAAGTCGATTGTCACCGCTTACGCCGATCTTGTCACAAATGCCGATTTATGCATAAAGTACACGCATCTCCGCACCTAAATGTTTTAACAGCCCCGGCCTTTTGCAATGCGGGCATTGACATCATCGGAGAAACTGCCCACCGCTCAACGGACATCAAGCTTCATCCTCGTGGCACTGACTATTTCACCATGTGAGGCGCTGTCACCGAACTCCTGCACGCAGCTCAAGATCAAGCATCACAACTCTTCTCCTTATCGGCCTAAGATGAATGGGCACAAGGAAGCCAACAAGAACATTAAGAAGATTATACGTAAATGACAAAGGACTTACAAAGATTGGCATGAGATGTTACCATTTGCTCTTCATGGTTATCGTGACCACAAGATTTAACATCAATGGGAAACCCCTTCTCTTGTATACTAGATGGAAGGCCCTCACCCATCGAGGTTCATATTCAACCGTAGTCCTCCAGACGCAGAGTTGGGGAAAGACGATCGCCTGCACTCACCTTGACCAGATTAACTTGATTGATGAGAAACGACTTGCATCCATCCGCCATGGATGATCTATCGTAAGCGAATGATCGAGCATTTAACAAGAAAGTCAAGCACCGAGTCTACCATGTGTGATCTAGTAGTCAAGCGATCATTCTTCCACAAGGTGATCCTAAAATGGACCCACCCATGAGGGACCGTTGTAGTCAAGATATTTTCAGCAAGAGCTATAATACTTAGCACCATGGATGGTGAAGACTTCCCACACCCCGTGAACGCAGACATAGTAAAAAATACTACGATAAAGAGACCCGCTAGGTCGATCGACCTAGGCAAAAATAAGCATCCCGCGAACCAAAAGAGTTCGGCAAAAGTTAAGGATATATATGTACACCCTAAGTCGAAAACCCGAAAAGGCTATTGGGCAAAAAGGGTATCCTAGATCGAAACCCGAAAGGCGGTTAGGCAAAAGTTTGGATTTGCAAGACGATTGTCTCTGCCCGTATCACCTATTCACAGACTACTATCAAGATTCAAAATTGAAATGGCGAAGATCGATTCACTCACTTTCTAATCGACAAAGCTAGGAGATGAGATAGTTGAAATATATGAGTACTAGCATAGTCGAACTTAACGAGATTGTTTCCTGATAGCTTTTATTTTTCTGTGTAAAACTACTTCACACGCCACCTTTCAAATAAATACAAGTTTCTTTCTCTTTACAATTTGTTTTGTTGTTGTATAAAGTCCAACGCTTTTGAATGATTATATGCATCTAACAATAAGAATCTATTTACAAACGCAAAAAAAGAACATACTAAAGTAATTACATGTGCTCGTGGATTGAGATGATGACTTGAGGTCACCAATGCATTTCCCCACGTAGCGTGATCCCCACGTAAATGTCACCACCACAAAATCTTCCCAACAAAGAAGAGGAGGATCCAAGCAAAGGATTCCACTCAACTTAATCCCAAACATCCACTCCGAGGTATTTATCCTGGATGTCTCTCAATAGTTCCCTTTTCTCCCAAAGAAGAGTGTCCAAACCTTAACTTGGTCAAATAGTGCATCGTAGGAAGCTTACATCTTTCTTTCCCCAGTACCAGATTCCAACGGGTTCCAAACTCTTCCAACCCGCTCTCCCGACAACTACCATTTACTCTGTAGATTTACGCCAAGAAAATCTCCGACAGAGTACCTCCTGCACTTCCACAAATAGGATTGTCAACAATATCTAGCCTCAAGACTTGGTCGATAGTGAACCTGAGGAATCAAAGTTTTTCTTCTCGTGATCTTCATCCTCAAACAGGCTTTAAATTCCAAGCGTAACATCCGATCTTCTTCAAGATGGATATGTTTTGAAATACCACAACATCTATCATTCATACATTATTCATATAAAAGTCATATTTGTGCATATGTCATTCATACATTGTCATGCATCATACTTTGCATAAGACTAATCAATATTCTATCAAAGTTTCTCTTGTTTTTCCAAAACAGTGAAAATCATCAAACAAACAGTCCAAGATTAAGACCGAATCCTGACGGAAAACTATCTCGAAAGATCGCCTAGTTGTCCTCCGACAACCGGTTCGTGATTAAGACCCAATCCGACGGAAAACTATCTCGAACGACCGCCCTCGTTGTCCTCCTCCGACAACGGATCCGTGATTACACCCAAGCCGCAGAGACCCTATCCAGACGATCACAAGTTATCCTCCGATAACAGCAGTGGATCATACCATGCACGATGTGGAAGATATCCACATTTTGCCAACTACTACCTCCTCAGAGTAGTCAATCAAGAACTATTCGACTCATTCTTATTATCGCCAGCAACTACGTAGTCCGTGCACGACTCTTACCGCTTTGATGGCATCTTAAGCCCATCTCCGATTACTTGTCAACATTTCTCCACTTTCGTACGTCGATATTTGGTTAAAACCAATAAAACCAATAGGCTATTCAAGGACGAGCACGAAGTATGGATACGACTCTGGATGGCATCTTAAGCCCATCTCCACTATCAAGAACATCTAGAGCCTACGTACGGCTCACCCCCAAAGATCGATCTTTCCAGATGGCATCTTAAGCCCATCCCCATCAATTTTCCTATTCGCATTTAAATTTCGTGTCTATATACGATCGACTTCCCAACGAAGTCTCTACATTCTCCAAATGGCATCTATAAGCCCATTCTCATAACAAATGAAAAGTGCAAATTTTCAGTATTGAGTGTTCAATCATCTTCTACCTCCTGTCACGAAGGCACGCATGCCAATCTAACCTTCCAAAGACAAGAAGATTGAATAGGGCACTATTATACCCCAAAATTTGCCCTCCATCTTCTCAAGGCATTTCATACATCTATACTCAAGGATTCTCAAGGGTGATGATCAGACAACCTTCCTTGACAATCAACCAAAACTAGGTTCTGTGATTCTCGATCAAAATGGATTTCAACATCCTCGTTGCTCGATGGTCAACATACAACAAACTTCATGATTTTTGGTCAACATCCTCATTTTGAAGTTACATTCATCATTTGATCAAGGGTTGATCATGATTCATCAAGAAAACTCAAGATTTGCTCAAAAGTCAAACTTTCTAAATTAGGTTTCCTGAGAAGTCAACCAAACTTTGACCGAGCATAACTTTTCATACTTTCTCATAAATTGTTCCACCACCTCTTGTTTTGAAGGAAATTCAATTTACAATTTCATGTCTCACAAGAATGTTCAAAAATGCTTCATTTGAGAGGTATGGATCAAAACATTATGGGTCCTTTTCAAAGTCAACAAAAAGTCAACTTTTTGTTTTGAAGATATATTGAGCATGGAAACTCCAATTGAGATGAAACCAAAAATGTTGGTTAGAGGACTCTTAGAACTTTCCAAAAAGTCGAAGAACACTCAAAAATGTGGAAAATTTAGCAAGATACACCATTAACAAGTTGGGCAATTTTGAAGAAGTAACAAAGAGAAATACTTCTAAAATAAAAAATTTGCAAACGGGCTTACTTTTTCTTTATCCAAACTTGTTCCACATGCAATTAGAAATATCCAAGCCCAATGTCACGAATTTTTATTTTATTTTTCTATTTAATTTGGAATTTATTCATTTAAATACAAATTAAATTCAAAAATAAAGTATAAAATCAAAATTAAATGCAAATTTGAGTTTTTCTCTCTTCCTCGAGATCCAAGTAACTCAATAAAGCCAAAGAAATTTCAAATTTTGTTGATATGGCAAGATTGGATTGAAAATTGATCAAAGATGAAAATTTGATTTGGTACAAAATCAAATATATTTTGCATTGATTAGTGATTGATTCTTTCTCAAATCAACTCCTCGAATCCATCTACTATATATATACAACACATGCCACACTAATTAGGTAGAAATATCGAGAAACCCTATGAAGCTCAAGAAACCATGCAACACAAGCAACTAGCAGCCTTGGATTTAGGACGTTTCAATTGATTCCAAGCACTCAAACACATTCCTTGATACCTCTTGAATCGATCCGCACTCTCACTTTGCTCAAAACCATCCAGAATCAAAGAATCCAATTCGCTTTGTTCAAGAAAATTTCAAAATCGATTTCATATTAATGCATTATTAACATGTTTTATTGTTGTTTTTGTGATTGGTGATAAGTTTGCAAGCGATGGCAGAATCATGCTTCTATGGCTCGAACTCGATATGCCATGATTAGGTTCTTGACCACTTATTTAGGTTTTCCTTAAACGGAAAATTGGACCCCGAGAACATTACCAATGCCTTCTAATGATGTCCCGAATCGAACCATGGTCTTAGAATTCATTTATATTACTTGTGTATGATTTTCGATTTTGTTAGGTTGTGTCGAATTAACGTTACCGATTTTCAAAAATTCAAAACGAAGGAGATGAAGTTTGGCGGAGACGAGGCAATAGGAGGAGACGGTTTGTAATCCATCTCGCCCGATTCACACACGCACGCACTGCCTGTATGGCAAGGCTGGGGTATGAGAGCAAGGTCTCCACCGATCCTCGCCATGGGAGTATTTTTACATAGTTTAAACTTTTCATATTTTTCTTATTTATTTAATATATTTCATGCACTTTTAATTTTTTCATAATTTTTATTCATGCATTAAAAATTGTCAAAAATATTTTTCCTGTATTTATTTTCATAAATGTTTATTTAATTTATAAAATTAAAAATATTATTTTGCATGCATATTTAATTTTATTCATAATTTATCATTCAAATCACTTTTAATTAGTTTTAATTATTAAATCTTTTCCAAAAATTCCAAAAATTATTTTGCATATTTATGTTATTTCCAAAGATGAAATATTTTTCTCATTCAAAATTTGCATTTTAACTAAGATTTTCCTCTTATTCGATTTCATCGTATTTTCCGATTTTCTCATCTTTTCACAGTTATCTCGCTTCGCATTTATTCTTTTACTGCTTTTTCCAATAATGTAATTGCTCATGGATGTAATAGTTTTAATTAGGGCTTTATTTTCCACAAGTTTAAATTATGTATCTCGCCTAAAGCCATGTAATAGCGAGACATTTATCTTTGCGCAAGTTTACACTTCTGATTTTAATTTCCGCACCTTATAAATCGTTAGTAATTAGGCGTATGGCAAGATAAAATTGAACATAGCCCACTAATTTTCAAGATAAAATATCCGAATCAACACACTCTTCTTCACACACGCACTCTTTAGGTAATTCTCGCTGCCTTACGATTCAAAATGGTCAAGTCCTCGAACGTAGAGGTATTCTAGCACCGCTGTTTTCAAAACAAGTCATCATAGTCCCTTCGATACAAAGATCATAGACCCACGATGTCGCCACGAATACATGACCTTGACCCCGATTGTCGCCACTAAAATGATGATAGTCCTTCGAATGTGCTAGGATACTTCCTACAAGTTGCTCGATGACCATACGGTCCCTTCGAATGTCCCGCCACATCCAACAAATAGAGTTACCTACCAACTAATGGTATGGGTGAAGCTATTCTAAAGGAAAGTAAAACAACAATGAAAACCACCAAATTCCGAGTAGGTAATAAGACTTTAGTTGCTTGCTCTATCAAATACTTTTCACACCACACACTTTTGTCAAAGTTCAAACTCTTTCAAAACGAACATTTCCTAACACTTTGTATACATTCCTACATGAATCATTACAAAGTCAAAGCGAAATGCCTTTTCAAAACATTTTGTCAAACACATGAAGCACATTTTTAAGGTGATCTAAGAGTAACTAAGAGCCTGTAGATAACTACGGATGGAAATGGGTGCTAATACCTTCCTTTTCATAACCTTCTCCCTTACTCGTAATCTAACTAAGGTCTTTTTCTGCTTTTTTCCTTCCCTTAATTGGATAAAAGAAAAGTCGGTGGCACTTTGCTATCCGCATTTATGACATAAAACCTACAAAGTCGGGCCACAGACACATGCTTCGCTCAATATCCTTCCAAGACCGCTTTGATCGACTGAGGTCAAGGACCGCCTCAAACCCAGGACATTATTGTGAGAGCTTTTTGGTTCTAAGCGAACAAGATTGAGAGCTCATTCATGTTAAAGTCGGTTCCTAGACTTTCGACTCCACTTTCTTTGTCATGGACATCCGCCTAGCTTACTCTTGCCTACTTGGATGCCCTTGGATACATGGGCAGACAAATACATTTCTACCTTGCATCGTGTCAAGTATCCCGTGAAAGGGAAGGTTGTTAAGATGTGGCAAGAAGAATATATGGTCACTCATCTACAATCATTCCGATATCTCGAGATGGAGGATGAGTTCTTCGAGACTCCCTATCAAGCTTTTGAAACAATACCCAGAGTCATGCCTACTGACTCTCCTGTCACTCCTGAAATTACGCAAGCTCCGCCTAGGATGGCCTCGTTGAAAGATGCTTGTGATGAAGAAGGTAGTACTAGTGCCCCGATCGCCCCTTCAAATTTCACAAGACCGTTTAGGCTTCACCATCGTAGGCGTAAGATGATACACCGCGAACGTGTTTGCCAACTTCCTTCCGTGATCGTGAAGGATAGAGTCCATGCTATAGAAGACAACGACAAAGGACTTCGACATCAAGAATCGGATCTTTCCAACTTCCGACAACGGACCAAAGAATTGGAAGATCAAGACGCTATACCAATCTCCTTTAGACAGGAGTAATTGCTTTGTTTTCATTTTGCTTTTCGCTTTTCTATGTTTGAACAATAAACTTTAAAGCCTAGTGCTCTGCCCGGGCATCATGGTTCGCTTGTGAGGGTTATTATCTCGTCATTTGCATATTTTCATTCAATAAAATCGTTGGACTTTTGCATTTAATTGTTGTTTCTTCTTTTACTTTACCCCTTCAAAAGCTATGTGTTTCACACACCCACGTGATACATTGCGTAATCACTCAACCTCATTGATAAATTATGCTATTGCTAAATATGACTTCGATAATCCGATCTACCAAGTCAAGACGAAGTGAGGAAGATTGTGAAGGCTGTGAGAACTTAAAGCACTACAAAGAAGAACGAGTTATACAACCACAAGAGCCAAATGAGGTTGGAATTGGGTACCACGAAGATGTAAAAAAGATCAAGATAGGAGCGGTCTTGAGAAGAGTGTTAAAGAAAGATTGTAGCATGGACTATATGAGGTTTTTGCTTGGTCATAACGAAGACATGCCGGTTTAGACATTGATATTGTGGTACACCTACAATACAAAAGGTTTTTCCAAAGGAAATGTATGTCTGTCGTATGGCCCCGAGATGTCGAGAAAATAAAAGCCGGTTATGAAGCGCTCAACACCGCTTCCTAAGTCACATTTTATCCGCAATGGGTTGAAATGTGGTACCCTGCATCAAAGGATGGCAAGGTACGAATGTGTGTGAATTACGTAGATCCGAACAAAGCGAGCCTGGAAAGACGATTTTCCACTTCCTCATATTGATGTTCTAGTTGACAACACCGCCCAAGATAAGGTTTTCCTTCATGGATGGTTTCTCCCGCTACAATCGATCAAATGGCTCCCAAGACATGGAGAAGACTACTGCTACACATCGGGCACTTTACTACAAGGTTATGCCGCTTGGATCGCAGAACGCAGCGCCACTTACCAACAAGGCCATGGTGACGTTATTTCACGACATGATTCATCACTAAATAGAGGTCTACGTTGACAATATGATAGCTCGATCACAGATCAAGAAGAACATCTTGATCATCTACTAAACTGCTTGATAGGTCAAGAAGAAGTGTCGAGACTTAACCCCAACAAGTGCACCTTTGGAGTCGATCCGAAAACCTAGTGGTTTGTTGTCAGCGGAAGGCATCGTTGACCGCCAAGGTTAAAGCTATTCAAGAAATGCCAGCTCCCGCACCGAGAAGGAAGTCGAGGTTTTCAACATTGAACTACATTGCCGATTAATTGCACATTTAACCGCTATCAGGGCCAATCTTCAAGTTACTTAAGAAAGATCATGGTAGAATGGAACGACGATCGCCGATCGCTTTGACAAAATCAAGGAGTACCTACAATCCTCCTATCCCGATGTCACCGCCAAAGGAAGACCTCTTATCATGTACTGACAAATGTTAGAGAACCCAATGGGTGTGTATGGGCAACATGACGAGTCCGGGTCGAAAAGAGTATGCAATATACTACCTTAGCAAAAGTTTACCAATCAGAAACAAGATACTCACAAATGAGAAAACTTGCGTCATTGGGTCTGTCACGACTAAGACAAAGATATGTTGACTCACACTACCTTGTTGATTTCCAAGATGGATCCGATAAAATACATATTTGAGAAACCATCTCTCCAAGAATAGCAAGATGGCAAATGATCTTGACCGAATATAACATCCAAAGATACTTCAAAAAGTGATCAAAGGAAGTGTAGTAGCCATCATTGGCTCATCGCCGTAGATGACTATCAACCTATGCAGCTCAATTCCGTGATGAAGATGTTTTACTAGTCATCGATCAGGAAGAACTGTGCCTGCATTTAAGGACCTCGAACAAGGATCCCATGGACCATGGTCTTGATGGAGCCTCAAACTCACTTGGCAATGGCATTACGCCATCATTACATCCCCACAGCGGACATACTTTCACCGCCAGATTATGTTTCACCGACACAACAACATGGCCAATACGAAACGTGCATTATGGGTATCAAAGATGCTATGACTTAAGAATCAAGTTTACAAGTATATGGAGACTCAACTTTAGTGATCACGATTAAGGGCAGGGATACTACATCCTAATCTCATTCCATATCGAGAGCATGTTTCGAGTTTGATCCCCTATCAAGAGATCACTTTCAATCACATTCCACGAGAAGAGAATCAACAAGGCACGCTGCTAGCTACTATGTCATCTATGTTCAAGGTCGATGACAACGAGGCTCCCTGCATCATCATTGAGAAGTTCGACTAACCAACACGTCATGTGAGCTTGATACATAAGAGAAACCTGGTACTGACGTGACGGAAGAGGTATCTTGGCACCTGTGAATATCCCGCAGAGCATCCACAACGATAAGAAGTTCTTGAGAAGGTTCATCCAAATTCTTCCTCAAGAACGACATCTTATACAAACGCAATCACGACTTCAGGTTTACTTTAATCGGGGACCGTAAAAAATGAGTACGTATCATGGAAGAGTTACATCAAGGCGATTTGGTACCCACTCCAGGGACATACCATGGCTAAGAAGATTTTGAGAACAGTTACTATTGGTCCACCATGGAAGGTGATTGTCACCGCTATGCTCAATCTTGTCACAAATGCCGATTTATGCACAGTGCACGTATTCTCAGCACTCCTCGAATGTTCTAACAGCCTCGCCTTTGCATGTGGGCATTGACATGATCGGAGAAATCAAGCCCACCGCCCAACGGACATCATTTCATCCCTGTGGCAATCGACTATTTCACCAAATGGATAAGCACCGTTGCATCTCGTTACCAAGAATGTCAGGCTCGCTTCATCAAGCATAATCTTATCTCGCCTTGATGGCACTCTCGAAAGGATTATCACGATAACGGTTCTAATCTCAACAATAAGATGATCAAACTCCTCGACGCAGCTCAAGATCAAGCATCACAACTCTTCTCCTTATCGGCCTAAGATGAAATGCTATGGAAGCCGCCAACAAGAACATTAAGAAGATTATACGTAGACGATCGTGACTTACAAAGATTGGCACGAGATGTTACCATTTTCTTTCATGGTTATCGACTACAAGATTTAACATCACTGTGGGAAACCCCTTCTCTTGTATATGGTATGGAGGTAGCCTTACCAATCGAGGTTCGGGATACCCTCAACCGTAGTCCTCCAGATGCGTAGAAAGTTAGGCAAGACGATCGGGTCCGCACTCATCTTGATCGAACTTGATTGATGAGAATCGACTGCATCCATCCCGCCATACATTCTATCGTAAACGAATGATCGTAGCATTTAACAAAAGAGTCAAGCACCGGGTCTACCAAGTCGATGATCTAGTAGTCAAGCGATCATTCTTCCACAAGGTGATCCTGTGGGAAAATGGACTCCCACCCATGAGGGACCATTTCAAGTCAAGATGATTTTCCTACTGAGCTATGATACTTAGCACCATGGACGGTGAAGACTTCCCACACCCCGTGAACGTAGACATAGTCAAAAATACTACGATAAAGAGACCCGCTAGGTCGATCAATAGGAAAAGCAAGGGTATCCGGCGAACCAAAAGGGTTCGGCAAAAGTTAAGGATATATACAAAACATGTACACCCTCAAGAAGTCGAATACCGCAAAGGCGGTCTTGGGCAAAAAGGGTATCCCAAGTCGAAACCCAAAAGGGCGGTCTAGGCAAAAGTAGATTTAAGCGCATTTACCATGTCTCTGCCCGCATCACTCACTTCCGCACTACCAAGATTCAAGGTTCAAATGGCGAAAATCAATTCACTCACTTTCTATCGATAGGAGATGAGATAGTTGAAATATATGAGTACTAGCATAGTTGGAACCTAATGAGATTGTTTCCGCGATAGCTTTTACTTTCCTTGGTATAAACCACTTGACCATACGCCACATTTCAAATTAATACAAGTTCTCTTTACAATTTTTGCTATTGTTTGTTTGCATAAAGTCCAACGCTCTTTGAATGATTATATGCATCTAACAATAAGAATCTATTTACAAACATACGAAAAGTGAACTAACAAGGATAATTACTATGTGCTCTAGGAATCGAGATGACGAATGAAGTTACCAATACATTCCCCCGCAAAGAATAATCCCCACGTAGATGTCACCACCACAAAATCTCCCCAACGGCACGAGATTTCTCCACTAGTCCAGACTTTCGTGCTCATCACGTTAGTCCCCAGCAGTTGATTCCACCTAACTACAATGCTACATCGCCCAAGCAAAGAATAACCATCAACAAAGAGAGGTATCCCCAAGAATATATCTCTCAAGAATCATCACCTCCCCCAAGAAGCAGCAGATTCGATTTGAAACGTGGTCGACATGCACTGAGGAAACCTACATCTTTATTCCCAAGAAGAGATTTCGACGGGCCCGCATCTTTCTAACCCGATCTCCCAGAACTATCAAATGTTTCAGCAGGATCTATGCGCAAGATCCCCAAAGAGGCCTCCCAAATTTTCCCCAAGGTGGTCTATGCACAAGATCCTCACCGCTGCCTCTCGATCTCTACCATCCTCAACAATATCTAGGCTCAAGACTTGAGGAATCGAGGTTATTTTTCTCCTCGTGGTTTCCATCCGCTTTCATCCCCAAACAGGCCAAGAATCCTGCAGTAGCATCCACATCTTCTTCAAGATGGATATGTTTTGAAATACCACAACATCTATCATTCATATTACTCATAAAAGTCATAATTTGAGCATATGTCATTCATACACATCACATGCATCATAATCTACATAAGACTAACAATATTCTATCAAAGTTTCTTTTGTTTTTCCCAAACCGTGAAAATCACTCAAACAAACAGTCCAGATTAATGCCCGGCCGACGGAAAACTATCTCGAACGACTCCCGGTTGTCCTCCGACAACCGGTCAAGGATTAATGCCCGCCGACGGAAAACAACTGAACGATCGCCCTAGTTGTCCTTCGGCCAATGATCCGTGATTAATACCCGGCCGACAGAAACCCTATCCTAACGATCACACAAGTTATCCTCCGATAATGTGCATAGATCAATACCAAGCACAACAGGAAGTTATCCATATTTCGACTATTATCCCCTCAGAATAATCAAGACGAAGACTCATTCGACTCTCTTATTATCAACAAGAATCAGTAGTCAAGCGTGATTTACCTACCGCTCGATGGCATCTTAAGCCCATCTCCGATTGTTTATCGACATCTCTCCACTCGTATCGTTGCATATTTGGTTAAAACCAATACAAACCAATAACTTCATTCAAAGACAAGCACGTAGTCTAACGATGACTCTCTCGGATTCCATCTTAAGCCCATCTCCGTGCTCCCTCCGCTCTCCAGAACATCTACCGAGCCACAGACGCCCACTCCCCCATCATCGATCATTCCATGGCATCTTAAGCCCGCCTCCGATGACTCTCCAATTTAGACGATATTCTTGAGTCTAACGCACAACTCATCCCCAAAGTCTCCAACTTCCCCAAATGGCATCTCAGAAGCCCATTCCAAGATCATCACCAACAAATAGTGCAAATTAGTGTATCGAGTGTTCAATCATCTTCACCTCCGTGTCACAAAGGCAAGCATGCCAATCTAACCCTTCCAAAGACAAGAAGATTGAACAAAGCAGTCATACCCCAAAATTTTGCCCTCCTACTTCTCAAAACATTTCATACATCTATACTCAAGGATTCCTCAAAGGTCGATCGACAAACCTTCTCCAAGACAAATCAACCCAAACTAGGTTTCAAATTCTTAGATCAAGATGGACTTCCAACATCTCCAATGGTCATCATGCCTCCTCATATGCTTCAAAGATTCTCCATGTCAAGTTCAAGCTCACAAGTCAAGTTTCCTATAATTGCTCGATGATCAAAATCATCAGATTGACCAAAAGTCAATCTGGGTCATACATCAAACTTCTGATTTTTGGTCAACATCCTCATTTTGAAGTCACATTCATCATTTGATCAAGGGTTGATCATGATTCATCAAGAAAACTCAAGATTTGCACAAAAGTCAAACTTTCCAAAAATTGGTTTTTCAATGAAAAGTCAATCGAACTTTGACCGAGCATAACTTTTCATACTTTCAAAAAATTTCCACCACCTCTCATTTTGAAGGAAATTCAATTTCTACAACTTCATGTCTCACAAGAATGTTCAAAAATGCTTCATTTTGAAGATATGGATCAAAACATTACTGTCCTTTTCAAAGTCAACAAAAGTCAACTTTTGTTTTGAAGATTTATTGAGCATGGAAACTCCAATTGAGATGAAACCAAATAGGTTGTTTAGAGGAAACCTAGAGCTTTAAAAGTCCAAGAACACTAAAATAAGGAAAATTGAGTAAAATACACTTGCAAGTTGGGCTTTTTGAACAATTGCACAAGAGAGATATTTGTCAAAATCCAATTTTTTCCAAACGGGCCTATAATTTTATGATCCAAACTTGTTCATAATATTATTTGTGACCTATTGATGCCTTGCCACGATCATTCTTTATTTTTTTTGATTTATTTTTGAATTTAAAAGTATTAAATTCAAATTTAAATTAAATAAAATATGAAAACAAGATATATTTTCAAATGGATTGATTTTTATCAAACTGAGGTCCAAGATAGCCCACAAAACTTGTCAAATTGCGTTAGTTTGCATATGGAAGAGAAAATCAAATTTTCAAAAGATTTGATTTTATTTGAAAGGAAATTATTTTGCATTCAATGAGATCTTTTTTCATTTTTTGCTCATTCCTCACTCTATAAATACCCAACATATTCCACAAAGCCAAGGACTAAACCCTAGCCCTTACAAGCAACCCTAAAATTCCAAAAATTCATCAAAGTTGTGAAATTCGAATTTCAAATTCCAAAGTGTTTCAAGGTGTTCTAAGCCTTCCATCGTGTTCTGAGGTTCCTGTGGATCAATACCAACCTTACTCAAGCTAAAACTACCTGTAACGTGAAGAACATCAAGTTCCGATTTGGTATTTTTCAATTTATTGCTTATTTCATGCGTTGTTAACTACTGTGTGTATGGATTCAAGATCCATCAGTCATGAATGATGCATCTCATGCAAGCTAGACTAGAAATACGAATCACCATGCTAGGTATTGAAGTCGCTTTGAATCGAACCCGCTTATCCAGCATTTGTGGCAACGAACACCACCATCGTTCGCAGTTTCGATTTGGGGTAGGTCCTCTTTTCTTTATTCGCTTATTTTGCGGTGTTCCGTGAATATTGTCATCGAGAAGACGACCGAGCTAGGCTCTGGGCCGCTTGACTCGCTGACCGTGAAGGCCGGGCGCGTTGCAGGAGTTCTCTAATCGCGCCCGGTCATACTGATCACGTGTTTAACAAAACTCATGACACGCTTACACTTATATTCACACGCTTCCAATTCCACGACACCAAACGCACGCCCGGTGGAAAAAGAGAAGATTTCTCAAAGGTCCGTGGTTCGAGCCCGTCAGACCAAATATTTTTACTCTTTACAAACTAACTTACATTTTATATTTTTAATATTTTCATGTTATTTTAATTTATCTTCAAATATTGTTATCATGCATCTAAAAAACACCAAAATATTTCTTTTGCATTATCATAAAAATACTTATTTAATTTTAAAATTAAAATTATTATTTTGCATGCACATGTTATTTAATTATTAATTAATCATTTCAATGACTTTTAATTGTTTTTAAATTGCTGATCGATTCGTAAAATTACCAAAATGTATCTTATCATATTAATGTTACTAACATAAAACATTTTTCCTCATTCAAAAATATTTTACTAACATTTTTCTTATGCAATTTCCTCAGATTCGATTATGTATCCGCTCACATGTTGTAACGTTTCCGACGATTTTTCTCGCTTTTCCAATTATGTAATTTTGGGATGTAATAGGTTAATTAGGCCTTTATTTTCCGCACTCTTATTATGTAACCGCCTAAAGCCATGTAATAGCGAGGACTTTATTTTTCGCACTTTACATTTCCGAATTTAATTTCCGCACCTATAAACTCGCTAGTAATTAGGGCGGTATGGCAAGATAAAATTGGACATAGATCACTCATAATTCCAAGATAAAATATCTCTAATTTGACACACTTTTCACACATGCACCTTAGGGTAATTCTCTCTCGTTTTACGAATACAAATGGTCAAGTCCCTAACGAGGTATTCTAGCACCGCTGCCTTCAAAATAAATCATCATAGTCCTTCGAACAAAGATCATAGACCCATGTCGCCTCACGAATACATGATCTTCACCCTCGATCGCCACTTAAAATGATGATATCCCTTCGAATGTGCTAGGATACTTCCTACAAGTTGCCTTCTATGACCATCCGACGTCCTTCGAATGTCCCTTTACATCCAACGATAGGTTACCTATCAACTAATGGTATGGATAGACTATTCTAAAGGAAAGTAAAACAACACGAAAACCACCAATTCTCGAGTAGGTAATAAGACTTTAGTTGCTTGCTCAAACAAAATACTTTTCACACCTCACACTTTTGTCAAAGTTCAAACTCTTTTCAAAATGAAACATTTCCAAACACTTTGTATACATTCCTACATGAATCATTACAAAGTCAAAGCGAAATGCCTTTTCAAAACATTTTGTCAAACACACGTAAAGCACAATTTTCAAAAGTGATCTAAGAGCAACTAAGAGCTCAGAGAAACTACGGATGGAAAGGGTGCTAATACCTTCCCATTTCATAACCTTCTCTTACTATAATCTAACGAAGGTCTTTTTCTATACTTTTACCTTCCTTAATTGATAAAAGAAAAGTCGGTGGCGACTGCTATCTCGCATATTTGTGATACAAAGTCTCAAAGTCACCACCAGACATGAATCAAGGATCACGGGAGACACCCTAAAGAGAGAATGCCTTAGGATTTCTAGATCGCTTTTATCGCTCTCGCTTGACTTGTATGCTTTACTTAAGGGTTGCTTGGTATTATACTGGGATCCTACACCCGATCCGTGTTTCTTAGGTAAGTAGATAGATCGTCATGACTGCTAGGCGTGATACCAAACGGTCAACATGATGGATACGTTAGTGCACTGGATGTCCTAATACTCTTCATTTCCAAGTCGAGGATAGTATTTGATTCGCTGTGGTGTCATCAAGACTAACTCAACTTTTAGAACCCTAATTGACCCATCTTGGCCATTGAAGGTAGTGAGATGGCTTACTTTTGCGTGCAAGGTGGTCGATACCGATGCTACGCCATTAAGATCGACTTTGGGATATTTTCGGTCGATCACTTGGTAGTCGATTGAAATAAACGCCTACGAAAGATCAATGATGAGATTCCTAGAACCCGTTACTATTATAGGATGTGATGAACCAACTCAAACTTTTGGTGGGTAATCACCTATACCTCATGCAAGCCTTAAACCTAGGCCCATTGTGTGAATTGTCGGTGTGTGCAAACATGACATCATGACATCATCGCATTGCATATCATTTCTAACTATTTCAAGGACCTAGGATTTATCTTTGCTCGCTTTGTAGGGATTATGGCTTCTAGAAAGACTATCCAAATCAACTTCACGGTATACCTTCTCACCAAAGAATTGGTTTCGTAAATTTATCATGCCTAGTTTATCAAAAGACATGGTTATCTACTGACTTGGTTATCTCCTGTTTTGAAGAAGATATGATGCACGCCTTATTCCATTTTTGATCCAAACACCATTGCTTTACATTCCTGATTATCGCTGGTTCCTACCTTGAAGAGTTCTCTGTTACTGGGATACCTATTCTGACCAAATGCCATTCACCGGCTTAGAAAAGGTTCCTAGGTACGAAGACATCGTGATCGCCTTTACACCTAAAGCGCCTAGACATCAAGCCAATTGGAAATAAAAAGTTGAAGGGTTTACTTGCTAAGTTCCTAATTAAGAAAGCCCGAGAATTCCTCAAATCTATGAGTTTCCATGCATTCAAGACATCAGGCCTTGCTAATCTATGGTTTGGTTCTATTTCCTAACTCGATCAATTCATAGATGTCAACGCCATCAATTTGTTTCTTACTCAATCCTGCGGCCTACTTTACTGGAGACATTCTACATTCTTCCACACTGCACTATCAAAAGACAAGGAACTCTCATGTTGATAACCGCTATTTCCGGTGGTTTATTTCGCACCTTCCATTAGTTTTGAAGAACGAGCAAAGATGAAGTGGTCTCAAAGGCTAATGTCACTCTCTCTCACCGGATATCCGCTGGTGTCTTTCTCTCAAAAGGACTTCACATTCATTGAGTTGCCAGGAGAATTCCCAATGTACCACCTCGTATAAGGAGGTATCACTTACAATCCTTCTCTAGCTCTACGTTATTTAGTTTTGCTCAAGAGATGGTCCACATGATACGCTTCCAAGACATTGTGTTCGATCACAACCACGATCTCCAATTACCATCGAAGGTTCATACACGCCGAGCATGGTAAAGAAGACTCGATACCAAGACTTTGGCACCAAAACTCCATTCCTTGGGAACCTTACCTCAAATGGGTAAGCTCGAGCTCAAAACCTCATGATGCCATTCACTGCTTTACCAAGAATTATGGAACCTCATATAGGTGACGACTCTATACTGTCCTCCATCCCGACATGCCTACCGATTTTGAAGACTCAAGAGATCCCGATTCAAATTTTAGGAAGAAAGGGATACATTCAAGCTCAATGCTATGCAAGCGAGAAGAAGGTACTAGAGTCGACTGCTACCACGAGGAGGAACATCAACGCCTACCCGCACCAAGAGGAAGCGCCCATGGAGACTTGAGCTTTAGGATTTATATGCTTTCCTTTATTGTTTTAAACTATCTTTGTACTAAAAAGAAAGAGAATAAAAAGAGAACTAATAAATTTTGTTCAGCTTGTTTAACAAATTTAAATCTTAAGGTCCTTGAAAACATTGCATTGATTTGCATAAACATCGATATCATGGCATAACATCTCATAACAGTACATCAAGATTGGTTTCATTTTCTCGCTATTTTTTAGCAAAATGGCTCTAACAGACCGCAAAGATCACTGTGCCCGTAATGCTCAATTCCTGTGAATGTTCACTAGCTTGGTCCAAGGCCAAGATCCAAGAAACTCATCAATGTAGAAGAGGGTCGTTTGTTCTCAACATGGCAGACGCTACAAAGGTGGTCCTAAGTGGTCACTGGACAGAGCTCTCGGGGGAGTGTAAGACTAAGTTGTCAAGGGACAATGAAGAAGACCAATGGAGCCCCGAGAAGACAAAGAAGATCACTATGATAGACCAAGACTGGATGAAGATGATAAGTACAAGCAACTTGAAGAACGCTCAATGCCGGAAAACTCAAGATGTCCGGCTGAATTTTGATGATTTCGAGTCTTCCCCGTGTGGTGATTCCTCCCAAGTTCAAAGTTCCTACTTTTGCCAAGTATGATGCTTTCTTTCCAAAGCCGCATTAGTCCTATGTTCGTAAGATCAACCCCACTAATCGATGATGTAAAGTCAGGATGCATTATTTTCAAGAGAGTTTGTCCTAACTCAATGGAGTGGTATTATCACCAGAAAGACCATATCCGTATTGGAGTGACTAGCTGATGCTTTCTACGCATAATATGAGTACAATGTCAATTGACACCCACTGCATGCAACCACAGAAAGCATGTCTATGGGTCGTGATGAAAGTTCAAGGAATATGCTCAAAATGGAGAGATCTAGCAGCAGAGTTCAACCACCCTCTTCCAATGTGGAGTTGGTTGATATGTTCATGGAACACCGACAGTCCATTTTCAATCATCCGATTGAAACTCTTCATCCGGATTCACCGAAATGATATTGATAGGCGAGCGATCAGTTGGTAAAGAGCGAAAGATTCGACAGAGTCATCTTCAAATGTCACAAGAGATCTTTTGGTGGTAAGAAAGAAACTAATGTATGGTCGAAAAGCCGAGCCAAGACCGACTGCTTCAACTGCGGTAAGGCCATGATTCCAATCCCACACAAGACAACTCTCGGAGACAACGCGGTAGCTTAACGCGCCACAAGAGAGAGTTTATTTAAGATCAACATGCCGTTGTCGCAAGCCTTGCAACACATGTCAGCAGAGTCGACATTGAAGGATCCTCCTCGTAGTGTCAACACTTCTCCGAGATACAATCCTAATGCTAAGTGTGTTTACCATCCAATAGCCTGTGCACGTTAATCGACAACCGCTGGCTCAAGAACAAGATTCAAGACATGATCAAGCTAAGCGATCGAGTTCGATCCTCCCGCTGAGACCAATGTGATCAACGCGCCTATGCCTAACCATGACAAAAGTTCCAATGCTATTGGCAGAATCTTACGTTTTCAATATAAATGACTTGACCATTCCTCCGATGACCGTTAAGAAGAATTTTCTCAAGCTTGTCAACCGAGGATGCCCATAGAATTTCGCTACAAGCCCATCTCGCACTGATGGTTATGCTGGTCGAGAAGACGGTTCAATGCGTGATGGACAACCGTGAAATACTATTCTCAAACCACCGTGGAGAGCTCGTGTAAGACGTGTCTAAGAAATCAAGATCGAGGATGTGAATGAAATCAGCCAATGTGTGGGATACTGGGGCAAACAAGTGGAAAGTTTGATTACATGGTGGTATACTATTCCCGAGAGCTACAAGATTCCTATCAAGATGTTAAGGCAACCTACTAAGACGATTTTGAAGACTATGCGATGTTAACACAATAAGGATTTCCTCTCACGATCCTGCTTGTCATACCCCAAAATTTGCCCTCCATCTACTCAAGAGATTTCATACATCATGCTCAAGGATTCCTCAAGAGTCGATCGCACAAACTCTCTCCTAGACAATCAACCCAAACTAGGTTTGGTATCTCTCAAGTCAAGATGGACTCAATACTCCAATGGTCTTCATGCCTCCTCATATGCTTCAAAGATTCTCCATGTCAAGTTTCAAGCTTCACAAGTCATGTTTCGTGATAATCGCTCGATGGTCAAAATCAACAGATTGACAAAAGTCATCGTGGTCAACATACAACAAACTTCATAATTTTGGTCAACATCCTCATTTTGAAGTTAATTCATCATTTGATCAAGGGTTGATCATGATTCATCAAGAAAACTCAAGATTTGCTCAAAAGTCAAACTTTCTAAATTAGTGGTTTCTAGTAAAGTCAACTAACTTTGACTAATCATAACGTTTCATACTTTCTCGTAAATTTTTCCACCACCTCTTGTTTTGAAGGAAATTCAATTTCTACAACTTCATGTCTCACAAGAATGTCCAAAAATGCTTCATTTGAGAGGTATAGCTCAAAACATTACAGTCATTTTCAAAGTCAACAAAAGTCAACTTTGCTTGAAGATATTGAGCATGGTAACTCCAATTAAGATGAGAACAAAACGGTTGGTTAGAGGACTCTTAGAGTCAAAAGTCCAAGAACACTAAAATGTGGAAAATTGAGCAAGATACATTCATTCACAAGTTGGGCAATTTTGACAATCATACAAAAGGACATTTGGTCAAATGCAATTTTCCAAATGGGCCTAAAATATTTTGATCCAAACTTGTTCATGACAATATTTTTGACCCATAAATGCTTAACCTTGGTGATTTTCTATTTTATGATTTATATATGAATTTTATAACATTTAATTCAAAATAAATTATATAAAATATGAAAATTAAGTTTTTTTCAAAAGGAATGGATTTATATCTTTCTTAAAGTCCAAGAAAGCCCAATATTCATACCAAATTGCGGGTAGCCATGGCATTCATGAGAAAATCAATTTTTCAAATATTTGATTTGTTTTAAATGGAAAATATTTAC
The DNA here is from genome assembly GCA_021764765.1 of Vicia sativa. Taxonomy (NCBI): domain Eukaryota; kingdom Viridiplantae; phylum Streptophyta; class Magnoliopsida; order Fabales; family Fabaceae; genus Vicia; species Vicia sativa. Next base: position 88,108,418 of record CM038794.1, on the reverse strand, counting down.
ATTGATGGAGCAATCTTTTTCACTCCTTTTGCCATCCAAACTTTCTATACATGCTCAAGATCACAAGCAACTAGACGAAACCCTAGCTCTAGCTAAACCCTTATTTTGCCAAATTTTTCAAAGGATTGTTAATTAGTTTTATTCTCCAAGCATCAGCCTCAAAACCACTTCATTGTCTTCGTGGAGGTAAGTTCAGTAAGTACACACTCTTGCCAATGGTTAAAGCAGTCAATCGATGCATATCCATACATACATATTCAATATTTCTCGATTTTGCACTTTATTATCCGCTCGCTTTCATTGATTCTAATGCTTATCATGATCATGAGATTAAGGGACCGATCCGGCAATCGCCGAGTTTGAACGCCAAAATCGTGAGATGCCATGTTTAGGCTTTTCGGACTGAGCTTCGAATCGATAATGCAGTGTTTTCAATCGAAACCGAGACCACCAATGGATGGTGAGGGTTCACGGGGATAGTCTTTCTTTCCATTTATTTCGCATTTTTTCTGTTTTATTTCGTGTCACCGGAGAAGACGACCGAGCTGGGCTCCAGCTGGCCGACTGTGCTTGACCCCATGATGTGTAAGGTGGCACGATCGCATGCTCGATCATTTCTTCCACCTTGGCCCCACGCTGCAATGACTTTGATTCAAATACCCCGACGGCCATCACCAAAAGCTTGATTTTGTCTTTCCAACACAAAGTGCAAGTCGCCTAGTTAGCATTCATCGCTTCCAGATACTCTCCATGTCCCCGAGTTCGAATCCTTTGAAACGTTTTGGTTTCTTTTTCTCAAACTTTCAACTTTTCAATATTTTTCTATTTTCTTTTTATTTTAATATTTTTGCATGTTATTTTAATTTCTTTTCATATTTTATTTCGCATTAAAAATTATCAAAATTAATTTTCTTTTGCATTTGTTTTCTAAAACCTTTATTTAATTTAATAAATTTAAAATATAATTTTGCATGCATATTTATTTTATTCATAATTTTGCATTTTAATTACTTTTAATTCATTTTAAATTATTAAATTGCATTCAAAAAATCCCAAAAAATTATTTTAGCATATTTATGTTATTTCCAGCATGTCATATTTTTCCCGATTAAAAACTTGCATTTTTTAACATTTTTCTCTTGTTCGATTCATCTTGTATTTTCCGATTTCTCATTCTTTTTACTGTTGATCCGATTCTGCATTTATTCTTCTTATCATTTTATTTTTCCAATAATGTAATCAGATATGGGATGTAATAGTTTAAATTAGGTTTTTATTCCGCAGTTTAAATTATGTATTTGCCCCAAAGTCTTGTAATAGCGAGACATTTACCTTCCGCACCTTTACATTCGTGATTTTAATTTCCGCACTCTATCAATTGCTAGTAACTAGGCGTAGCAAGATAATAATGAACATAGCCCACTAATTTCAAGATAAAATACTTGAAATCAACACACTTCTTTCACACACGCATTCTTAGATAATTTTCTCGATGCCTTTCGATTTAAAATGGTCATGTCCTCGAACGTAGAGGTATTCTAGCACCGCTGTCTTCCAAACAAATCATCATAGTCCCTTCGATACAAAGATCATAGACCCATGATGTCGCCTCCGAATACATGATCTTGACCTCGATTGTCGCCACTTAAAAATGATGATAGTCCCTTCGAATGTGCTAGGATACTTCCTATAAGTTGCCTTCTATGACCATCCGATGTCCCTTCGAATGTCCCGCTACATCCAACGAATGGAGCTACCTACTAATTAATGGTATGGCTAGCTATTCTAAAAATGAAGTACAACAAACACCAATTCGAGTGGGTAATAAGTCTTTAGTTGCTTGCTCTAAAATCAAATGCTTTTCACACCACACACTCTTTTGCAAAGTTCAATTTCTTTCCAAAAATAAAACATTTCCAACACTTTGTATACACTCCTACATGAGTCATTGCAAATCAAATAAATGCTCTTTTTCAAAACATTTTGTCAAACACACGTAAAGCAATTTTAAAAGTGATCTAGAGCACTAAGAGCCCGTGAGATAATCACGGATGGAGCGGGTGCTAATACCTTCCCTTTTCATAACCATTCTCCCGAACTCGTAATCTAACGGTCTTTTTCTATACTTTTACCTTCCTTAATTAGATAAAATAAAAGTCGGTGGCGACTCTTATCCGCACATTTGATACAAAATTCCTACAAAGTCGGGCTTCACCGATCACAGAATCATGATCACTGGGAGTCCTTAAGAGAGAATTGCCTTAGGGATTTCTAGATCATTTTTACCGCTTTTGTTCGACTTGTATGCTTTATCTTTAAGGGTTGTTTGGTATTATATTGTTGGGATCTCACACCCGATCCAAGCCTTTTAGGTAAGTGGTATTAGATCATCGCGACCGCTAGACGATAACTAAACGGTCAACATGATGGCTACGTTAGTGACACTTTGTTGTCCCGATACTTTCATTCCCAAGTCAAGATAGTATTTGACTTATGCGTGGTGTCATCAAGCGCTAACTAAACTTTTTAGAACCTTAATTGACCCATCTTAACCAGAAGGTGTGAGATGGCCTTTGGCATGCACTAAGGTTGGTTGATACCGATGCTACACTCATCGAGATTAGACTTTGGGACATTTTCGATCGACCACTGGCCGTCAGATTGAAATAAGCTCCACGAGAAAGATCCGTGATATGAGATTCCTAGAACCCTAACATTATTATAGGACAGTGATGAACCAACTCAAACTTTTGGTGGGTAATCACCTATACCTCATGCAAGCCTTAAACCTAGGCTCATTGTGTGAATTGTTGTGTGTGCTAAACATGACATCATGACATCGCTCGCATTGCATATCATTTCTAACTATTTCAAGGACCTAGGGATTTATCTTTGCCTATTTTGTAGGATTATGGCTTCTAGAAAGACTATCCTAATCAACTTCACGGGTATCCCTTCTCACTCAAAGAATTGGTTTCGTAAATTCCCACCATGCTCACCATCAAAAGACATGGTTATCACTTGATTTGGTTATCTCGTTTTGAAGAAGATATGATGCATGTCCTATTCCAATTCTTTTTCGATCCAAACACCATTGCTTTACATTCCTGTGATTATCGCTGTTCCTACCGAAGAGTTCCTAAGTTACTGGGATACCTATTCTTGACCAAATGCCATTCAATTTGGCCTAGAAGGTTCTTGGCACGAAGACATTGTATCCGCTTTACATCTTAAGCGCTCGCATATCAGCCAATTGGGAAACTAGGTGGAGTTAAGGGTTTACTTTCCAAGTTCTTAATCAAGAAAGCCCGAGACCTCAAAGTTATGAGTTTCATGCATTTGAAAACATTGGGCCTTATTAATTTATGGTTTGGTCTATTTCCTAACTCTGATCAATTCAGATATCAATGCCATCAAGTTGTTCCTCACCCGCAATCCAAAGGCCTACTTTACTGGAGACATCCTACATTCTTCCACACTGCACTACTAAGCGACAAGGAACTCTCATGTGTTGATACCGCTACTTTCAAGGTGGTTTATTTTGCACCTCCACCGCTTTGAAGAATGAACAGTTGTCAGATGGTCTCAAAGACTAATGTCACTCTCATTCGATATCCGCTGGAGCCTTTTCTCTCAAAAGGACTTCATATTCATCGAGGCTGGAGAATTCCTAATGTACCACTTCTTGGTATAAGGGAGGTATTACTTACAACCCTTCTTAGCCCTACGCTTGGCTGGTTTTGCTCAAAGATGGTCCACATGATACGCTTCTCCAAGATGTTGTGTTCGACTACAACCACGATCCCGTAATTACCGAAGGTTCACACGCTGGGCATGGTAAAGAAGACGATACCAAGACTTTGGGGCACCTAACTCCATTCCTTGGGAACCTTACCTCAAATGGTGCAAGCTCGAGCTCAAACCTCATGATGCCATTCACTGCTCTACCAAGAATTATGGAACCTGCTATATAGGTGATGTACCCTATACCGTTCTCCATCCCGACATGCCACCGATTTTGAAGACTGAAGAGATCCCGATTCAATTTCAAAGAAGAGAGGGATACCTTTAAGCTCAATGCTATGCAAGCGAGAAGAAAGTGTTAGAGTTGACCAAGCTATTTCATGAGGAGCTTACATCGCCTACATCGGACCAAGAGGAAGCCCACGGAGACTTAGAGTTTAGGATTTATATGTTTTTTATTGTTTTGACTATCTCTTGTACTTAAAAAGAAAAAGAATAATAAGAAGAGTACTAATAAATGTTTGTTCGTTGTTTGTTTAACAAATTTAAATCTCTTAGGTCCTTGAAAACATTGCATTGCATTCGTGATAAACATTGCATATCATAGCATAACATCGCACGTACATCGAGATTGGTTTTCCATTTGCTCGCTATTTATTTTAGCGAAATGGCTTTGAACAACTCACAAAGATCTCCAAGCTCAGTAATGCCTCGGCCAAGAGACCACCGTCCAAGGCCAAGAAGATTTGAAGAAGCTCATCAACAAGAAGAAGAATGTTGGTCTCCTCAACACGGGCGACGCTATAAGGTGGTCCAAGTGGTCACAATGACGAGCCTCCAAGGAAGTGTCCATACCGAGAAAGTAACAAGGGTGATGGTGAAGGCCACCAGCTTGAGAAGAACCATGATGATGGCTACCTAATGAAGATGACAAGTACAAGCAACTTGAAGATCCGTCTCAATGTCGTGGAAAGCCCAAGATGTCCGGCTGAATTTTGATGATCCGAGACTTGTTCTCGTGTCAGGATTCCTCCCAAGTTCAAATTCCAACTTTGCAAGTATGATGGCATGTCTTGCCCAAAGTCGCATTCAAGTCCTATGTCCGTAAGATCAACCCCACACCGATGATGTAAAGTCAGGATGCACTATTTTCAAGAGAGTTTGTCCGAACCTCATGGAATGGTACTATCACCAGAGAATGACCGTGATCCGTAGACTGGAGGATTTACGATGCTTTCACCGACAAAGATGAGTAATAATGTCGAATTGACACCCACTCGCATGCAACTACAAAGCATGTCTATGGGTCGTGGATGAAGTTCAAGGAGTATGCCTCGTATGAGAGATCTAGCAGCAGAGTTCAACCACCCTTGTCCAATAGGAGTTGGTTGATATGTTCACGGGACACCGACAGTCCATTCTTCAATCATCCGATTGAAACTCTTCATCCGGATTCACCGAGTCGATAATCGACAGCGAGCGCGATTGAGGTCGGTATCAAGAGGGAAGATCTGCAGAGACATCTTCAAATCCAAGAGATCTTTCGTGGTAAGAAAGAAGCCAATGTCGTATGGTCGTGAAAAGCCGAGCCAAGACCGACCGTGCTCAACTGTGGGGCGCTTGTGATTCCAATCCTACATCACAACCTCAAAGAAGACACCAGAACTTAACGCCCTCAAGACAACAAGATCAACATGCCATTGTCGCAAGCCTTGCAACATATGTTGAAAGAGTCCGACACTTGAGGATCCTCCTCGTAATGTCACACTCCTCTCCCAAGTACAATCCTAATGCTAAGTGTGCTTACCATTCCAATAGCCTGTGACATAATAATCGATGATTGTCAGCTCAAGAACAAGATTCAAGATATGATCGCTTAAGTGCATTGAATTTGATCCTCCTATTGAGACCAATGTGATCAACACGCCTATGCCTAACCATGACAAGGGTTCCAATGCTGTGATACTTATGTTTTCAACATAGATGACTTGACCATTCCTCCGATGACTGTTAAGAATTTGTTGCAAGCCTTGTCAACCGTGGATGCCCCAGAACTGCTGTTGGTGCCCATCCTACCGATGGTCAGGCTTGGTCGAAGACGGTTCAAGGTATGATGGATAACCGTGAGATACTATTTCCAAACCACGCGTAAGTCATGAAGAAATGTCTAAGTCAAGATCGACAATGCGAATGAAACAAGACCATCTCAGATGGGATACCTTGGGGCAGCCATGGAAAGTATGATTACATGGTGAAGTACACCTGCCTCGAGAGTTACAGATTCCTATGAAGATGTTAAGGCGACTTATGGGGTGACGATTTCCTGTAAGACTATGCCGATGTTAACACGATAAGGATTTCTCACGATTCCTCGGTTTGAGGTGGCACCTCTCATTATCACTTCTCCAAGGCCGCCCATATTCCTCCGACAAGGTTATCCCTTGGAATTATGGAGTCGATGTTTACTATCATGGCCAAGCAAGCACCCTCTCACCATTGAAGATATTACGCTAAGCTACCATTCCCGACATTGACAACATCACCGATCAAGTAAAGTAACCTAATCCAAGAGTACTCTCTCCAGATCTCCTCCAAAAGACACCGCGACTCAAACAGATTCCAATTATTCAATCCATTCCCAAGCTGTGAGGAAAGCACCAGTGACTCATCCCGCTCAACCGTATACCAAAGGAAGTTATCAAGACACTCCAAACAAGAAATGGAGGAAATTCAAGATTATCAAGAAGAGTGACTACAATGTCAGGAACAATGGGACAGCATCTGCCCAAGATCCCATGCTGGCTCGCTTTGTGGCTCCGAGGCTCATGCTAATGCCTGGTGAAGTTTCTCAAAACGCCAAGTACCTCAAGACACTACCACCGACCAGTCTTGAAGTTGTATTGCTAGCCCTGGCCGCCAACAACGGCCTAGGCCTCGATGTGATTTAACTCCCGCCGGAAGAAATACAACAAAGCCTTGCACATCTCCGTTGAATGCAAGGGCACTACATTGTCTCATGTTTTAGTGGATACCGCTCTCGGCGAATATCCTTCCAAGATCGCTTGATCGACTTGATGTCAAAGGGTTGGTTCTCGAGACCCAAGGATACATTGTGAGAGCTGATGGTTCTAAGTTTAACAAAGACTTGAGCTTATCATCACTAAAGTCGGTTCCTGACTTTGACTCTACTTTTTTTCATGGACATCCGTCTGCCTTATTCTGCCTACTCTGGACGCCCATGGATACACGGGTGCCATATTCTACCTTGCACTGGGTCAAGTATCCGTGAGTGGAAGGTTACAAAGGTGTGGTGAAGAAGAGATGGTCACCATCTACACCATTCCGATACCTCGAGATGGAAGGTGAATTTTCGAGACCCCGTCAAGCTTTGAAACAATACCCGCACATGCTCGACTCTCCTCACTCCCGGGTTACGCAAGCTCCTCCTAGGATGGCCTCACGAAAGATGCTCAGCCTTGAAGTTAAGTAGTATTATTCGGGGGCCCCCGATCTTGCTTTCAAATTCGACAAGACCGGGTTTAGGCTTCACCATCAAGGGTCAAGATGATACGCGAACGTGTCACCAACTTCCATTCCGCAGACGCCAGAGTGGAATCCATGCTATAGAAGACGACAACAACGGCTCCAACATCGCCAGTGGATCTTCCCAACTCCAGATCATGGGCTCAAGAATTGGAAGATCAAGACGCCATACCAATCTCCTTTAGTCGAGTAATTGCTCTGTTTTTGTTTTGCTTTTCGATTTCTTTATGTTTTGAACAATAAACTTTGAAAGCCTAGTGCCTCGCCTGGGCACCATGGCTCGCTTATGAGGGTTATTATCCGTCGCTCATGATTTTCATTCAATAAATCGCTTGGTATTCAATTGTTTGTTTTCTTTCTTTACTTTATCACCCCTTCAAAAGGCTATGTTTTACACACACCCACGTGATACACCGCAGTAATCACCGAATCTCATAATAACAGCCATGCAAATATGACTTCGATAATCCGATCTACCGTCAAGACGAAAGTGAGGAAGATTGTGAAGTGCCAGAGAACTTGCTGACCGCACAACAAGAAGAGCGAGTTATAAACCACACGAAGAGCAAGTTGAGGTTGTGAATTTGGGTACCAAGGAAGATGAAAAGAGATCAAGATAGAGTGATCTTTATAGTGTTAAAGAAAGGTTGGTCTCGATGCTACGAGACTCTATTGAGGTTTTTGTGGTCACACGAAGACATGCTGTGGTCGACATTGATATCGTACACCGATTGCCGATAAGAGGTTTTTTCCTGAAATGTAAGGTCTGTCGACATGTCCCGAGATGTCGAAAAGATCAAAGCCGGGTTATGAAAGCCCACCGACTTCCTAGCTATTACTTCACCCCACAAAGGTTGCAAATGTGGTACCTGCATCTAAGGATGGCAAAACGAATGTGTGTGGATTACGTAGATCGAACAAAGCGAGTCCGAAAGACTATCCACTTCCTCATATTGATGTTCGATTGACAACACCGCCAAAGATAAGGTTTTCTCCTTCATGGATGGTTTCTCCTGCATAACCGGATCAAAATGGCTCCCAAGACATGGAGAAGACTACATGAGCGGGCACTTCTCGCTATAAGGTATGCGTCTGGATCGAAGAACGCGGCGCCACTTATCACGCTGCTTATGGTGACATTGTTTCATGACATGATTCATCACGAGATAGAGGTCTACGACTACATGATAGCTCGGTCACAAATCAAGAAGAACATCTAGATCACTGCAGTAAACTGCTCGACAGTGTCAAGAAGTACAGTCGAGACTCAATCCCAACAAGTGCACCTTGAGTCGATCCGAAAACTCTTAGGTTTATTGTTGTGGAAAACGATTGAGGTTGACCCCGCCAAGGTTAGAGCTATTCAAGAGAGATGCAAGACCCCGTGACCGAGAAGGAAGTCGAGGTTTCGGGCCGATTAAATTACATTGCGTATCTATTGCACACCTAATCGCTACTTGTGAGCCAATCTTCAAGTTACTTAAGAAAGATCAAGTAGTGGATTGAATGACGATTGCCGATCGCTTTTGACAAAATCAAGGAGTACCTAATCCTCCTATCCCGATGCTCACCAAGGAAGACTTCATCATGTACTCCATGCTGCTGAGAACCCAATGGGTGTGTATTGGGGCAACATGACGAGTCCGGGTCGAAGAGTATGCAATATATCTTTAGAAAAGTTTACCGACCGAAACAAGATACTCACAATGAGAAAACTTGCAACGCTTTCATGCCACCGATTAAGACAAGATATGTTGACTAACACTACCTTGTTGATTTCTAAGATGGATCCAATAAAATACATATTTGAGAAACCAGCCTCTCCTAAGAATAGCAAGATGGAAAATGATCTTGACCGAACATGACATCCAAGACACTTTAAAGCGATCAAAGGAAGTGTAGTAGCCGATCATTGCCTCATCAAGTCAGAGATGACTATTAGTCTATGCACTCAATTTTGCATTTAAGATGTTTTACTAGTTACCGACAGGAAGAGCTGTGCCTGCATTTAAGGACTCGAACAAGGATCCCATGGACCATGGTTTTGATGGAGCCTCAAACGCACTTGGCAATGGCATGGCGCCATCATTACATCCCTGAAAGGACACACGCCTTTCACCAGGGACATACTTGCACAGAACAACATGGCTGAGCACGGCGCATCACGGTCTTAAAGTCAGCTATTGACTTAAGAATCAAGTTCTTACAAGTGTATGGAGACTCAGCCTTTTAGTGATCACGATAAAAGGCGAGGATACGGCATCCGAATCTCATTCCATATCGAGAAGATTTTGAGTTTGATTCCCTACCAAGAAATCACTTTGACCATATTCACTAGATGAGAATCAACATGAGACGCTGGCTACTATGTCATCTATGTTCAAGGTTGATGGGACAACGAGGCTCCCCTGATCATCATCTGAGAAGTTCACTAACCAAAGATATTGTTATGAGCTTGATACGTAAGAGAAACCTTGGTACTATGACGGAAGATGTATCTGAGACTCGTGAATATTCCGCAGGGCATCTGTCAATGATAAGAAGTTCATGAGAAGATTTGCATCCAAATTCTTCCTCAAGAACGATATCCATACAAGCGCAACCACGACTTGTGCTTACTCCTACTGTAGTACCTGAAAACAGAATGCGATCATGGAAGAGTTACACACTACATGATTTGGTACCCACTCCAAAGGACACACCATGGCTAAGAAGATTTTGAGAACTGTTACTATTGGTCCACCATGGAAGTCGATTGTCACCGCTTATGCTCGATCTTGTCACAAGTGCCGATTTATGCAGACAAAGTGCACATACCTCCAAAGACTCGAATGTTTTAACTTTCCTTGGCCTTTGCAATGTGGGGCATTGATGATCGGAGAATCAAGCCCACAGCCCAATGGACATCGCTTCATCCTTGTGGCAATTGACTATTTCACCGTGGGTGGCAATTGCCCGCGATCCACATTAAGAATGTCAGTGGGCTCGATCTCATCAAGCACATAACTTATCTATCTGTATGGCACTCGAAAGGATTATCATGCATAATGGTTCCAATCTCAACAATAAGATGATCACCGAACTCGCATCAACAAGATCAAGCATCACAATTCTTCCATATCTCCTTAGATGAACGCGCAGGAAGCCGCCAACAAGAATATTAAGAAGATTATACGTAAGATGACAAATACTTACAAAGATGGCATGAAATGTTACGACGGCTCTTCATGGTTATCGACCACAACATTTAACATCACCAGGGCAACCCCTCTCTCTCTGTATACGGTGATGGAAGCCGCCTTACCCATCGAGGTTCGGATACCTCAACCGAGTCCTCCAAGACGCAGAGTTAGGTGATTTCGTCTGACTCGCCTCGACCCGATTAACTTGATTGATGAGAACGATCATGCCCATCGCCATGGACAGATTTATCGGCTTAATAATTAGAGCATTTAACAAGAAGGTCACAATCGAGTCTACCAAGTCTGGTGATTTAGTAGTCAAGCGATCATTCTTCCACAAGGTGATCCTGGGCAAATGGACCCACCCACGAGGGACCGTCAGAGTCAAGACAAGATTTTCAAAGCGGAGCTATGATACTTAGCACCATGGATGGTGAAGACTTCCCACACCCTATGAACGCAGACATAGTCAAAAATACTATGCATAAAGAGACCGCTAGGTCGATCGCCTAGGCAAAAATAAGTATCTCAAGCGAACCAAAAGGTTCTGCAAAGTTAAGGATATATACAAACATGTACACCCTAAGTCGAAACCTCGAAAAGGCTTTGGCAAAAAGGGTATCCTAAGAGATCAAACCCGAAAGTGGCGGTCTAGGCAAAAGTTAGATTTGTTGCATAACTACATGCTCTTCCAGATCACCGCTCGAGACTACCGTCAAGATTCAAGGTTCAAATGGCGAAGATCGCCTACTCACTTTCATCGACAAAGAAGGAGATGAGATAGTCAAATATATGAGTACTAGCATAGTTGAACTTAACGAGATTGTTTCCGATAGCTTTTACCTTCTTGTGTACAAACTACTGGCCATATGCCAACCTTCAAATAAACTAAATTCTTTCTCTTTACAATTCTTGTTGTTGTCGTTGCAATAAGTCCAACGCTTGCTTTGAATGACTATACATGATTTGACAATAAGAATCTAATCAAACATACAAAGTGAACATACAAAAGTACTTATACAGTTCATTTAATCGACGACGACCAAAGTCACCAAAGCATTCCCCAAAGCATGATCCCAAGAAGGTGTCACTCAACACAAATTCCCAAATAGAGCAAAAGGGAATCCATTAGCAGCAATTCCACTCGACTAAGTAAAGTTACACTCGCCTCCAAGCAAGAACACCTCACCCAAATAAGGTATTTATCCTCACGGGTATCTTTAGTCCTTCCTTTTCCCCAATGCGCAGATCCGACTCAAGACTTGGTCGAGTAGGCATCTGAGGAAACTACATCTTCATTCCCAGCCTAAGATTACAACGGGTTCCCCGGCTCTTCCAACCCTCAAAGAACTACCAAATGTTCTCCAATGAGATCTACACTGTGTCCCCAGAGATGCCCAAATTTCAAGCAGATCTATACGCAAGGTCCCCAACGGATCGCCTCCCGCATTCTCCTCAAGCAGGTCTATATGCGAGATCTCCAACAACGAGCTTCTCAATCTCTACCTTCCTCATCAATATCTAGGCCCAAGACTTGGTCGATAGGCATCGGAGGAATCTCTTGACATCTTTCTTCCTTTCAAAAAGTGAGTTCTCACTTACTCGCCCCCCAAGGTAAGAAATCCTCAAACAACATCCGCATCTTCTTCAAGATGGATATGTTTTGAAATACCACGACATCTATCATTCATACATTTCATAAAGTCATAATTCATGCATATGTCATTCATATACACCGCCATGCATCATACTTGCATAAACTAACTAATATTCTATCAAAGTTCTCCTTGTTTTCTCCAAACAGTAATACCACTCGACGCAAACAGTCCGTGGATTAAGCCCCAACCGACGGAAAACTATCTCGAAGACCGCTCACGCCCCTCCACGATCGGTCCAGGATTAAGCCCGAATCGACGGAAAACTATCCGAAGACACTCCCAAGTTATCCTCCGATAATGTGCAATGGATCAACACCGATACACAACAGGAAGCTATCCACATTTTTGCCAACTACAACTCTCCCTTAGAGTAATCAAGACGAAGATTTATTCTGATCCCTTATTATCAACAAGAATCAAGGTAGTTCAGCTGACGACTCCGCCTGCCTCGATGGCATCTTAAGCCCATCTCCGACTATTTATCAACAAAGGTTTCACTTTCGTACGCATATATGGTTAAAAATAAATGCAAACCAAGAATCTCTATTCGATAATGAGCACGAAGTCTAACGTAGAGACACCTCCGATGGCATCTAAGCCCATCTCCATGATCCTTCCAACGACTTCATGAGCCCACGCACTACCACTCCCCCAAAGATCGATCTTCCAGATGGCATCTTAAGCCCATCCTCAATTCTCCTATCGACATTCTCGAGTCTAGCGACGACTCATACCCCACCTTCTCCAAATGGCATCCAGAAGCCCATTCCCGATCATCCACCAACAAATGAAGTGCAAATTTTCGTGTGTGTATTGAAGTGTTCAATCATCTTCTACTTCCTGTCACGAAGACAAAGTGTCAATCTAACCTCCAAAGACAAGAAGATTGAACAGGGCTGTCATACCCCAAAATTTTCCTCCATCTACTCAAGAGATTTCATACATCTATGCTCAAGGATTCCTCAAGAGTCGATCGCACAAACTCTCCTAGACAATCCATCCAAACTAGGTTTGGCATCTCTCAAGTCAAGATGGACTTCCAATATTTCCAATGGTCTTCTATCCTCATATGCTTCAAAGATTCTCCATGTCAAGTTTGAAGCTTCATGTCAAGTTTCTCGCATAATCGCCGATGGTCGAAAATCAGATTGACAAAAAGTCAACTCGTGGTCAATATACAATAAACTTCATAATTTTGGTCAACATCCTCATTTTGAAGTTACATTCATCATTTGATCAAGGTTGATCATGATTCATCAAGAAAACTCAAGATTTGCTCAAAAGTCAAACTTTCTAAATTAGGGTTTCTAGGTGAAAAGTCTCATTTAACTTTGATCGATCATAATCTTGTCATACTTTCTCGTAAATTTTTCCACCACTCTTGTTTTGAAGGAAATTTAATTCTACAACTTCATGTCTCACAAGAATGTCCAAAAATGCTTCATTTGAGAGGTATAGCCAAAACATTACAGTCATTTTCAAAGTCAACAAAAGTCAACTTTTGCTTTGAAGATATATTGAGCATGGTAACTCCAATTGAGATGAGATGAAAAAGGTTGGTTAGAAGACTCTTAGAGCTTTCCAAAAGTCCAAGAACACTCAAAATGTGGAAAATTGAGCAAGATACCATTCAAGTGGGCAATTTTGGACACCGTAACAAAAGGACATTTTGGTCAAATGCAAAATTTTCCAAATGGGCTAAAATCTTTGATCCAAACTTGTTCATGACAATATTTTTGACCCATAAATGTTTTGACCTTGGTGATTTTCTATTTTTATGATTTATATTGAATTTTATAACATTTAATTCAAAATAAATTATATAAAATATGAAAATTAAGTTTTTTTCAAAAGGAATGGATTTATATCTTCTTAAAGTCCAAGAATGCCCAATATTCATACCAAATTGTATAGCTATGGCATTCATGAGAAAATAAATTTTCAAATATTTGATTTGTTTTAAATGGAAAATATTTGCACATTGATGTAGCAATCTTTTTTCACCCTTTGCCATCCAATCTTTCTATAAATGCTCAAGAAGATCACAAGCAAACGAGACGAAACCCTAGCTCAAGCCAAACCCTTATTTTGCCAAATTTTTCAAAGGATTGTTAATTTCAGTTTTATTCTCATGCACTTTCAAAATTTCTCAAAAGTTTCATTGTCTTCGGAGGTAAGTTTGAAAAGTACACACCTTGCCAATGGTTAAAGCAGCCGAATCGATGCATACCATACATACATATTCAATATTTTCTTGATTTTGCACTTTTATTATCCGCTCGCTTTCATTGATTCTAATGCTTTTATCATGATCATGAGATGCCAGGGACCGATCCGGGCAATCCGAGTTTGAACGCTAAAATCGTGACATGCCATGTTTAGGGCTTTTCGGACCGCTGAAGCCAATCGATAGTCAGCAGTGTTTTCAATCGAAACCGAGACCACCAATGGATCTGAGGGTCCGATTTAGGGATAGGTCTTTTTCCATTTATTTCGTGATTTTTTCTTGTTTCGATTTCTGTGTCATCGAGAAGACGACCGAGCTAGGGGTCTTAAGGCCCCCACTGTGTTCGACTCCCGGCTGATGACGGGTGGCACGACTGCATGCCTCGATTCGCTTCTCTTTCCACTCCGGCCCCACGCAGGTCGACTTGATTTTCAAATACCTCGACATCACCAAAAACCAAAAGCTTGATTTTGTCTTTCCAACACAAAGTGCAAGTCGCCTAGTGTTTAAGGTATTCACTGCTTCCGTGATACTCTCCCATGTCCCGAGTTCAACCCGCTTGCAACGGTTTTGGTTTCTTTTTCTCAAACTTTCAACTTGTCAATATTTTTCTATTTTCTTTATTTTAATTTTTGCATGTTATTTTAATTTCCTTCATATTTTATTTCGCATTAAAAATTATCAAAAATTAATTTTCTTTTGTTTGTTTTCCTAAAAGCTTTATTTAATTTAATAAATTAAAATATAATTTTGCATGCATATTTATTTTATTCATAATTTTGCATTTTAATTACTTTTAATTCATTTTAAATTATTAACTTATTCAAAATCCCAAAAATTATTTTAGCATATTTATGTTATTTCCAAAGATGTCATATTTTTCCCATTAAAACTTGCATTTTTCTAACATTTTTCTCTTGTTCGATCATCTCATTTTCCGATTTCTCATTCTTTGCTGTTGATCCGATTCGTATTTATCTTCTTTATCATTTTATTTTTCCAATAATGTAATCAGATATGGGATGTAATAGTTTAAATTAGGTTTTATTTTCCGTGAAGCTAAATTATGTATCCGCCTAAAGCCTTGTAATAAATAGGACATTTACCTTCCGCACCTTTACATTCCGTGATTTTAATTTCCGCACTCTATCAATTGCTAGTAACTAGGCGTGTATGGAAAGATAATAATGAACATAGCCCACTAATTTGCAAGATAAAATACTTGAAATCAACACACTTCTTTCACACACACGCACCCTTTAGGGTAACTCTCGATGCCTTTCGATTTAAAATGGTCATGTCCTCGAACGTAGAGGTATTCTAGCACCGTTGCCAAACAAATCATCAGTCCCTTCGATACAAAGATCATAGACCCACGATGTCGCCCTCCGAATACATGATTCGACCGATTGTCGCTACTTAAAATGATGATAGTCCCTTCGAACGTGCTAGGATACTTCCTACAAGTTGCCTTCTACACCATCCGATGTCCCTTCGAATGTCCCGCTTACATCCAACGAATGGAGCTACCTACTAATTAATGGTATGGCTAGCACTATTCTAAAGGAATGTAGAAGTACAAACAAAACGACCAATTCGAGTGGGTAAATAAGTCTTTAGTTGCTTGCTCTAAAATCAAATGCTTTTCACACCACACACTTTTGCAAAGTTCAATTTCTTTCCAAAATAAAACATTTCGAACACTTTGTATACATCTTACATGTAGTCATTAAAATCGCAAATGCCTTTTTCAAAACATTTTGTCAAACACACGTAAAGCAATTTTAAAAAGTGATCTAGAGTAATTAAGAGTCGTGATAACTACGGATGGAAAGGGTGCTAATACTTTTCATAACCATTCTCCGAACTCGTAATCTAACGGGTCTTTTTCTCGACTTTTACCTTCCCTTAATTGATAAAAATAAAAGTCGGTGGCGACTTGCTATCCGCACATTTAGATACAAAATTCCTACAAAGTCAGCTTCACCAGATCACACCGTGCTCAGAGTGGCACTCTCATCATTACTTCTCCTGCACCAGCCCATATTCCTCCGATAAAGCTATCCTTGGAAACTATGAAGTTTACTATATCATGGCAAGCAAGACCTCTCACTGTAGATCTTACAGTGAAGCTACCATTCCATATTGACAACATCATCGATGAAGTGAAGGTGACTGAATCGAAGAGTATCTCTCCAAAAATCTCCTCCAAAGACATCATGACTCACTTGATTCCACTATTCAACCACTGCTGTAGAAAGAACCGAGCTCATCCCGCTTGCATAAAAGTACCAAAGGAAGTCAAGACGCCCAAACGAGAAATGGAGGAAATTAAGATCATCGAAGAGTGATTTGTCAGGAACAGTTGGGATGACTTCATCCAAGATCTCCATGTCTTTACTCTCAGGTCTCGAGGCTCATGCTAAAGCCTTGGTAAAGTTTCAAGAATGCTCACTTGTCGAAGACACTACTATTGATCAATTTGAAGTTTGTATTGTAGCCCGGCCAACAATGGACTAGCTTCTCCGATGTCGATTTGACTTAAAGAAACACAACAAAGCCTCTGCACATCTCTATTGAATTCAAGGGTACTACCTTGTATCATGTTTTGGTGATACCGCTCGCTCCGAATATCCTTCCAAGAATGCTTTGATTGACTGAGGTCAGGACCGTTCAAACCCAAAGGACATTTGTTTTGATGGTTCTAAGCGAAAGACTTGAGAGCCCATTCTCGCATGTTAAAGTCGGTTCCCACTTTCACTCCACTTCTTTGTCATGGACAGTCACCCATCTTACTCTTGCCTACTTGACGCCCTGATACACGGGCGTGCGCTTATACTCTACCCTTGCATGTAAGCTCAAGTATCCGTGAAAGTGGAAGGTTGTTACAGTATGTGGGTGGAAGAATATATGGTCACCATCTACAATCATCTCGATATCTCGAGATGGAGGTGAGTTCTTCGACTCCCTATCAAGCTTTTGAAACAATACCCAGAGTCATGCTCACGACTCTCTCACTCTAAATTCAAGAAGTTCGCCTAGGATGGCCTCGCTAAAAAATCCTCGCCGCTGAGTTAGGAGGTAGTACGCTTGGGGTCGCCCCCAATCGTCCTTCAAATTTGACAAGACTAGTTTAGGCTTCACCATCGAGAGGCAGAAGATGATACGCCGTGAACGTGTCGCCAACTTCCCTTCCGCGATCGCAAGGATAGAGTCCATATAGAAGACAACAACAAAGGACTTCGACATCGCTAGCGGATCTTCTCAACTTCCGACAACGGACCCAAAGAATTGGAAGACCGAAACGCTATACCACTTTGTATATATCCTTGTTTTCGCTTTGCTTTTCGCTTTTCATGTTTCTCAATAAACATTAAAGCTCAAAGGTTTCGCCTGTGGGCATCATGGCCTGCTTTGCAGGGTTATTATCCTCATTTTATTTTCATTCAATAAAATCTGGACTTTGCATTTAATTGTTGTTTCTTTCTTTACTTTATCACCCCTTCAAAAGCTATGTGTTTCTTACGCACACCCACGTGATACACCGCGTAATCACTCCAATCTTCGTTGATAACAGCCTATGCTATGCATAAACATGACTTTATAATCCGATCTACAAGCCGAAGACGAAGTGAGGAAGATTGTGAAGTGCCAGAGAACTTGTCGCTACTATGCTGAAGAAGAATCGAGTTATACAACCACATGAAGAGCTATTGAGGTCAGAATTAACAATGAAGACAGTAAAAGATCAAGATAGGGGCGGGTCTCGAAGAGTGTTAAAGAAAGATTGTTCTGATGCTACGAGACTATATTGAGGTTTTTGCTTGGTCATACGTAAGACATGTCGAGTTTAGACATTGATATTGTGGCACAATTCCACATCGATAAAAGAAGGTTTTTTCCTGCTGAAATGAAGGTTCACGATGCGCCTTGAGATGTTAGAGAAAATTAAAGTCAAGTTGTGAAGGGTCAACGCTTGGCTTCCTAACTATTACTTCATCCGCAATGGGTTGCAATGGGTACCTGCACTCAAGAAGGATGGCAAGGTACCTAATGTGTGAATTATGAGATCTCGAACAGAGAGTCCAAAAGACCATTTTCCACTTCTCATTGATGTTCCGCTGACAACACCGCCCACATAAGGTTTTCCTTCATGGATGGTTTCTCCGCCACAATCGATCAAATGGCCTCAAGACATGGAGAAGACTACTGCTACACAAACAAGCACCTTACTACTGCTGACCGCAGAACTCACCACATGGCATCACCATGGTCTACATCTCGATATGATATACTGAGATCAGATCATCTTAATAAACTGCTTGATAGGTTAAAAATGTGTTTTAAAACAAGTGCAGGAGTTGTCCACTCCTACAAGGTTAAAGCTATTCAAGAATGCCACCCCTATGACCGAG
The DNA here is from genome assembly GCA_021764765.1 of Vicia sativa. NCBI lineage: Eukaryota > Viridiplantae > Streptophyta > Magnoliopsida > Fabales > Fabaceae > Vicia > Vicia sativa. Next base: position 88,089,649 of record CM038794.1, on the reverse strand, counting down.
AGGAAGTCGAGGCTTCCGATTGAACTACATCGCCGTATTCATTGCACATTTAACCGCCACTGTGAGCCAATCTTCAAGTTACTTAAGAAAGATCAAGTGGTAGAATGGAACGACATTGCCGATCGCTTTTGACAAAATCAAGGAGTACCTCAGTAATCCTCCTATCCCGACCTACCGCCAAAGGAAGACCTCTTATCATGTACTGATGCTTTAGAACTCAATAGGTGTGTGGGGCAACATGACGAGTCTGGTCGAAAGAGTATGCAATATACTACCTTAGCAAAAGTACATGATCGCGGTAAGATACTCACACCGAGAAAACTCAGAATAGCTTTGCTGTCAAGTCACGACTAAGACAAAGATATGTCGACTCACACTACCTTGTTGATTTCAAGATGGATCCGATAAAATAAAACATATTTGAGAAACCACCTTCCGTAGAATAGCAAGATGGCAAATGATTCGACCGAATACGACATCCAAGATACTCTCGTAAAGCGATCAAAGAAGTGTAGTAGCCGATCGCTTGGCTCATCGTGTCCGTAGATGACTATCAACCTATGCGCTCTAATTTCCGTGATGAAGATGTTTTATTAGTCATCGATCAGGAAGAACTGTGCCTGCAATTAAGGACCTAAACAAGGATCCTGGATGGACTATGGTCTTGGGAGCCTCAAACTCACTTGGAAATGGAATACGCCATCATTACATCCCCAAAGTGACATATTTTCACCGCCACAGATTATGTTTCACCAGACTAACAACATGGCCAATACGGCTGCATTATGGGTATCAAAGTCGCTATTGACTTAAGAATCAAGTTCTTACAAGTATACGGAGACTCACTTTAGTGGATCACCGACAGTGGCTGCATGATAAGCATCCGAATCCCATTCCATATCGAGCATATTTGAGTTTGATCCTCTACTTCAAGAGATCACTTTCAATCACATTCCACGAGAAGAATAAGTCAAGTACGCTGCTAGCTACTATGTCATCTATGTTCAACGTCAGATGGGACAACCATGCTCTCTGTGTCATCGAGAAGTCTGACAAAACAAGACATTGTTGTGAGCTTGATACGTAAGAGAAACCTCGTACTAAGGACGAAGAGGTATCTCAGACTCAGTGAATATTCCACAGAGCATCCGTCAACGATAAGAAGTTCTCGAGAAGGTTCGTGATCCAAATTCTTCCTCAAGAACCACATCTTATACAAACGCAATCACGACTTACATGTTTACTCCGCGCGGCCCGTAAAACAAAGAATATGTATCATGGAAGAGTTACACCATACGATTTGGTACCCACCAAAGGACATACCATGCTAAGAAGATTTTGAGAACAAAGTTACTATGGTCCACCATGGAACGTGATTGTCATCATGCTCGATCTTGTCACAAATGCCAAATTTATGCATTAAAGTGCACGTACCTCCAGCATCTCCGAATGTTCTAACAGCCTTGGCCTTTTGCAACGTGGGTATTGACATGATCGGAGAAACAAGCCCACCGCTTCCAACGGACATCGCTTTTATCCTCAGTGGCACTGACTATTTCACCAAATGGATAAGAATTTCGTTGCATTCACATTAAGAATGTCAGGCTCGCTTCATCACATAATCTTATCTCGCTCGGGTATGGCATTCCCAAAGGATTATTACAGATAACGGTTCTAATCTCAACAATAAGATGATCACCGAACTCTCGCACGCAGCTCAAGATCAAGCATCACAACTCTTCTCCTTATCGGCCTAAGATGAATAGCGAGGGAAGCCGCCAACAAGAACATTAAGAAGATTATAAGACAACAAGGACTCACAAAGATTGGTACGAGATGTTACCATTTTCTTCATGGTTATCGTGACAAGATTTAACATCGGCTGTGGGCAACCCCTCTCTCAGATATGGTATGGAGGCAATCCTACCAATCGAGGTTCGGGATACCCTCAACCGTAGTCCTCCAGACGCAGAGTTAGGGCGTACATCGATGGGTCCGCACTCTCCTTGACCGTATTAACTTGATTGATGAGAAGCGACCGCATCCATCTCGCCATGGATGATCTATCGTAAACGAATGATCGTAGCATTTAACAAAAGAGTCAGCACCGGTCTACCAAGTCGGTGATCTAGAGTCAAGCGCATCATTCATCCACAAGGTGATCCTGGGAAAATGGACTCACCCATGAGGGACCATTTAGTCAAGACGATTTTCCCAGAGCTATGATACTTAGCACCATGGACGGTGAAGACTTCCCACACCCGTGAACGCAGACATAGTCAAAAAAATACTACGACAAAGAGACCCGCTAGGTCGATCGACCTAGGAAAAGTAAGAGATCCTTGCAACCAAAAGGGTTCGGGAAAAGTTAAGATATATACAAACATGTACAATCCGAAGTCGAAAACCCGCAAAGGCGGCTTGGGCAAAAAAAGGGTATCCCTTAGAATGGAAAATCCGAAGGGCGTCCAGCAAAAGTTAGTGATTGGGTTACGACTATGTCTCGCCCGCATCACCTACCTTCGCACTACTATCGCACTCAAGGTTCAAATGGCTTAAAATCAATTCACTCACTCTCAATTGACAAGAAGGAGATGAGAGTAGTTGAAATATATGAGTACTAGCATAGTTGCAACTTAATGATTGTTTCCAAGATAGCTTTTACTTCCTCGTGTATAAACCACTGGCTGACGCCACATTTCAAATTAATACAAGTTCTTTCACAATTTTGCTATTGTTTGTTTGCATAAAGTCCAACGCTTGCTTTGAATGATTATATGCATCTAACAATAAGAATCTATTTACAAACATACTAAAAGTGAACAAACAAGGATAATTACTAGGTGCCTAGGAATCGAGACGACGACCTAAAGTTACCAATACATTCCCCAAAGAATAATCCCCACAGAGATGTCACTCACCACAAAATCTCCCCAAGGAGTACACATTTCTCTCCACTAGTCCAGACCTTCAGCCTATCAAAGAGTCTCCCTTGTTGATTCCACCTCAACTAAGCAATGTTACATCGCCTCCAAGAAGTAACATCAATGCCAGAGGTATCCCGAGTAAAATATCTCTCAGCAATCATCACCTCCCCGGCAGCAGCAGTATTCAGACTTGAAACGTGGTCAAATAGTGCATCGAAGGAAACCTACATCTTTTATTCCCCATCCAGAGATTTCAACGGGCTCCAGATCTTTCTAACCCAATCTCCAAGCAACTATCAAATGCCTCTAGCAAGGATCTGCTGCAAGATCCCCAAAGAGAAATTTCTCCTAAATTTTTCCCCAAAGCAGGTCTATAACAAGATCCTCAGCTGCTCCCGATCTCAACCATCCTCAACAATATCTAGGCTCAAGACTTGGAGGAATCGAGGTTATTTTTCTTCTCAGGGTTTCCATCCGTTTCATCCCCAAACAGAAGCCAAGAATCCTCAAGCAGAGCATCCACATCTTCTTCAAGATGGATATGTTTTGAAATACCACAACATCTATCATTCATACATTACTCATAAAAGTCATAATTTGAGCATATGTCATTCATACACATTGTCATGCATCATAATCTACATAAGACTAACAATATTCTATCAAAGTTTCTTTTGTTTTTCCCAAAACAGGTGAAAATCACTTCTGAAACAAACAGGTCCAAGATTAATGCCCGCCGAATGAAAAAACTATCTCGAATTAGTTGTCCTCTCCGACAATGGTCCAGATTAATGCCCGCCGACGGAAAACCATCTCGAACGATCACCTTGTCAGTCCTCCGACAAATGATCCGTGATTAATACCCGCTGATGGAAACCCTATCCGAACGATCACACAAGTTATCCTCCCGATAATGTGCATTAGATCAACACCAAGCACAACAGAGTGTTATCCATATTTTTCCGACCATTATCCCCGCAGAACAATCAAGACGAAGACTCATTCTGACTCTCTTATTATCACAACAACTACTAGTTCAGACGAATGCTAAGTTTCGATGGCATCTAAGCCCATCTCGATTGTTTATCGATATCTCTCCACTTTCGTATCGTTTTATATTTGGTTAAAAACCAATACAAACCAATAACTTCATTCAAAGACAACAAGCAGTAGTCTAACGACGACTCTCTCCTCGATGGCATCTTAAGCCCATCTCCGCCCCCCTTCCGCCTGTGAACATCTACCGAGCCTAGTGTACGCTCACCCCCATCACTCCATCATTCTAGATCGCGCCTTGCCCATATCCCACGACTCTCCAATTCGCATTTGACATTCTCAGAAGCCCATTCCCGCATCATCACCAATGTAGAGTGCAAATTTGTATGAGTGTTCAATCATCTTCTACCTCCAGTCACGAACAGTGCCAAGCAAATCAACTGATAAGAAGATTGAACAGGGCAGCTATCATACCCCAAAATTTGCCTCCTACTTCTCAAAACATTTCATACATCTATACCAAGGATTCTTAAAGTTGACCAAAGAACCTCTCCTGACAATCAACCCAAACTAGGGTTTGGCAATTTAGATCAAGATGGACTTCAACATTCCAATGGTCACGCTCCTCATATGCTTCAAAGATCTCCATGTCAAGTTCCAAGCCTCACAAGTCAAGTTTCGTATAATTGCTCAGATGATTGAAAATCAACAGATTGGACCAAAAGTCAATCGTGGTCAACCCACAACAAACTTCCCGATTTTTGGTCAACAACATCCTCATTTTGGAGTCACATTCATCATTTTATCAATGCTGATCATGATTCATCAAGAAAACTCATGATTTGCACAAAAGTCAAACTTTCCAAATTAAGGTTTTTCAATGAAAAGTCAATCAACTTTGACCGAGCATAACTTTTCTTATATTTATCAAAAATTTCCACCACCTTTCATTTTGAAGGAAACATTCTCACAACTTCATGTCTCACAAGAAGGTTCAAAATGCTCATTTTGAAGATATGGATCAAAACATTGCTGTGTCCTTTTTAAAGTCAACAAAAAGTCAACTTTTGTTTTGAAGATTTATTGAGCATGGAAATCCAAATCAGATGAAACCAAATAGGTTGTTTAGAGGACACCTAAAGCTTTCTAAGAAGTTCAAGAACACTAAAAATATGGAAAATTGAGTAATACACCTTGTGCAAGTTGGGTATTTTGAACAATCAAAGAGAGATATTTGTCAAAAACCAATTTTTTCCAAATGGGCCTATAATTTTATGATCCAAACTTGTTCATATATTATTTGTGACCTGTGATGCCTTGCCACGATCATATTCTATTTTTGATTTATTTTTAATTTAAAAGTATTAAATTCAAATTTAAATTAAATAAAATATGAAAACAAGATATATTTTCAAATGGAATGGATTTTATCAAACTTGTCCAAGATAGCTCATAAAACTTCAAATTGTATATAGTCAGATATGGAAGAGAAAATTCAAAAGATTTGATTTGATTTGAAAGGAAATTATTTTTGCATTCAAGAGAGATCTTTTTCATTCTTTTGCTCTCATTCCTCACTCTATAAATACCCAACATATTACACAAAGCCAAGGACGAAACCCTAGCCCTCAAGCAACCCTAAAATTCCAAAATCATCAAAGTTGTGAAATTCGAATTTCAAATTCCAGGTGTTGTAAGCCTTCCATCGTGTTCCTCGAGGTTCCTGTGGATCAATACCAATCCTATCAAGCTAAACTACCCGTAACGTGAAGAACATCGCCCGATTTGGTATTTTTAATTTCGATTTGCTTACGCCGTTAATCACTTTTGTGTGTTTGTATGGATTCAAGACATCCAATAGGTCATGAATGATGCATCTCATGCAAGCTTAGACGAGGAAATACTTAATCACCATGGAGGGCATTTGTCGCTTTGAATCGAACCGCTTATCCAAGCATTTTCAAGGCAAACAACACCACCATCGTGTTCAGCCTCGATTTGGGGGTAGGGTCCTCTTGTTCTTTATTCTGCAGTATTTTGCAGTTCCGTGAATATAGTCACCGAGAAGACGACCGTGACAGCTCCAATGGCCGCTGACTCGCCTCTCCTCACACCTGAAGGTCAAGCGGGCGCGAGGAGTTCTCTCGATCTGCCCATATACGCCTTGGGGTCCACACGGTCGACTGCTTTTGAATTCAAACCTCATGACATGTTTACACTTATATTCACACGCTTCCAATTCCATGACACCAAATGCATCACCGAGTGGTAAAGGCTAGCGTATGGGAAGATTCCTCAAAGGTCCTCGTTCTGAATGTCAGACCAAATATTTTACTCTTTATACAAACTTCTTTCATTTTATATTTTCTTTAATATTTTCATGTTATTTTAATTTATCTTCTAATATTTTATCATGCATGTAAAAACACCAAAGATATTTCTTTTTTGTATTATCATCGAAAAATACTTATTTAATTTTTTAAATTAAATTATTATTTTTGCATGCACATGTTATTTAATTATTAATTAATCGCTTAAATGACTTTTAATTGTTTTTAAATCACGATCGATTCGTAAAATTACCAAAATGTATTTATCATATTAATGTCACACTAACATAAACCTTTTACCTCATTCAAAAATATTTGTTTTTATTAACATTTTCCTTTATGCAATTTCCTCAGATTCGATTATGTATCTGCTCACGTTGTAATCGCTTTGACGATTTTTCTCGCTTTCTTTTCAAATTATGTAATTGCCATGGATGTAATAGGTTATTACTTTATTTTCCGTGACTCTTATTATGTAATCGCCTAACGCCATGTAATAGTCAGTAGGACTTTATTTTTCCGAGACTTACATTTCCGCACTTACTTTCCACTCTATAAACTGCTAGTAATTAGGCGCATGGCAAGATAAACGACATAGATCACTCATAATTCCAAGATAAAAATATCTCGAATTTGACACACTTTTCACACATGTACCCCTTTAGGGACTCTCACGCTGTCTTTACGTATCACAAATGGTCAAGTCCCCAACGTAGAGGTATTCTAAAGCACCGCTGTTTTAAAAATAAATCATAGTCCTTCGAAACAAAGATCATGTAATCTACCATGTCGCCACGGATACATGATCTCGAACCCGATCGTCGCCACGAAAAAATGATGATAGTCCCTTCGAATGTGCTATGACATTTCCTACAAGTCAGCCTTCTACGACCA
>CM038794.1:87990437-88082402 GCA_021764765.1 Vicia sativa | reverse complement strand
ATTTATCTTTTTCGCAACTTTATACGCATTTTAATTTCGCACCACATAAACATTGTTAGTAATTAGGCGTGTATGGCAAGATAAAATATCTGAATCAACACACTCTTCTTCACACTCGCGCACCCTTAGGGTAATTCTCTCTCGTTCGGTACAAATTCAAAAATGGTCAGTCCTCGAGCGTAGGGTATTCTATGGTGCCTTGAAAACAAGTCATCATAGTCCCGATACAAAGATCATAGACCACGATGTAAGCCTCACAGATACATGATCTTGACCTCGATTGTAAGCCTACGAAAAATGATGATAGTCCTTGATGTGCTAGGATACTTCCTACAAGTTGCTGATGACCATACGGTGTCCCTTCGATGTCGGCTCACATCCAACAAATGAGTTACCTACCAACTAATGGTATGGATAGCTATTCTAAAGGAAAGTAAAACAATACAAAGCGACCAATTACGAGTAGGTAATAAGACTTGGTTGCTTGCTCTATCAAATACTTTTCACACCACACACTTTGTCAAAGTTCAAACTCTTTCAAAAGCGAAACATTTAGAACACTTTGTATACATTCCTACATGGATCATTACAAAGTCAAGCGAAATGCCTTTTCAAAACATTTTTGTCAAACACCGAGCACATTTTTAAAGTGATCTAAGAGCAAACTAAGAGCCGTAGATAACTACGGATGGAAATGGTGCTAATACCTTCCCTTTTCATAACCTTCTCCCTTATCAATCTAACGAAGGTCTTTTTACTACTTTTACCTTCCCTAATTGGATAAAAGAAAAGTCGGTGGCGACTCTTGCTATCCACATTGCGATACAAAAATCTACAAAGTCGAGTTCACCGTATTCTGAGCTGGCGACTACGCGAGAGACACCTAAAGAGAGAATGCCTTGGGATTTCTAGATCACCTTTATTGCTTTCTGTTTGACTTGCTTGCTTTATCTTTAAGGGTTGCTTGGGTATTATATTTGTGGGATCCTACACGGATCCGGGTTTCCTTTTAGGTAAGTAGCAATAAATCGTCGCGACCGTTAGGCGTATATCGAAGCGGTCAACATGATGGCTACGTTAGTGTGACACTTTGGATGTCCGATACTCTTCATTCCCAAGTTGAGGATAGTATTTGGCTTCTGCGTGGTGTCATCTAAGCACTAACTAAACTTTTAGAACCTTAATTGACCCATCTTGGCCATTAGAAGGTAGTGAGATGGCGGCTTTGGTGTGAGACTAAGGTTGGTTGATACTCGATGCTACGCTCATTGAGATCGGACTTTTGGGATATTTTCGTCGACCACTTGGTAGTCGTGTTGAAATAAACCTCTGAGAAAGATCAATGATATGAGATTCCTAGAACCCGATTACTATTATAGGACAGGATGAACCAACTCAAACTTTTGGGGGGTAATCACCTATACCTCTTGCAAGCCTTAAACCTAGGCTCATTGTGGTTGTTTGTGTGTGCCAAACATGACATCATGACATCATCGCATTGCATCATTTCTAACTATTTCAAGGACCAAGGTTTATCTTTGCTCATTTTGTAGGAATTATGGCTTCTAGAAAGACTATTTGAGTCAACTTCATGGGTATACCTTCTCAGCTCAAAGAATTGGTTTCATAAATTCCCGATCATGCTCAATTCATCAAAGACATGGTTATCTACTTGACTTGGTTATCTCGGTTTGAAGAAGATATGATGCATGTCTATTCGGTTCTTTGATCCGAAACACCATTGCTTTACATTCCCAGATTATCGATTGGTTCCTACCTTGGAAGAGTTCTCTAAGCTACTTGGGATACCTATTCTTGATCAAATGCCATTCACGGTTTAGAAAAGGTTCCTATACGAAGACATTGCATCGCTTTACATCTTAAGCGCTCAGACATTGAAGCCAATTGGGAAACAGAAGTGGAGTTAAGGGTTTACTTGCCAAGTTCTGATAAAGAAAGCCGAGAATTCCTCAAAGTTATGAGTTTCCATGCATTTGAAGACATTGTGGCCTTGCTAATCTATGGTTTGGTTCTATTCCTAACTCGGATCAATTCATAGATGTCGCGCCATCAAGTTGTTCCTTACCGTAATCCATTGCCTACTTTACTTGGAGATATTACCATTCTCTCCACACTCGTACTACTACGAGACAAGGAACTCTCATGTGTTGCATACGTTACTTTCTAGGTGGTTTATTTCGCACCTTCCTCCATCGAGTTTTGAAGAACGAACAAAGGTTGAGATGGTCTCAAAGACTAATGTCACTCTCTCATTCGAATATCCGTTGGAATCTTTTCTCTCAAAAGGACTTCACATTCATTGGTGTTGTGGAGAATTCCTAATGTACCACTACTTGGTATAAGGGAGTATTACACAACCCTTCTTTAGCTCTCGTCGGTTTGGTTTTGCTCGAAGAGATGGTCCATGATATGCTTCTCCAAGATATTGTGTTCGACTACACCACGATCTCCATAATGCCGACGAAGGTTCATACACGCTTGGGGCATGGTAAAGAAGGCGATACCAAGACTTTGGGGCACTAGAACTCCATTCCTTGGGAACCTTACCCCAAATGGGTGCGAGCTCGAGCTCAAAACCTCATGATGCCATTCACGCTGTTTACCAATAATTATGGAACTGTTGCTATAGGTGCGTACCTATACTATTCTCCATCGACGACATGCCTACTGATTTTGAAGACTTGAAGAGATCCTGGATTCAACTAAAAGAAGAGGGATACCTTTGAAGCTCGGTGCTATGCAAGTGAGAAGAAAGTGCTAGAGTTGACCAAGCTACTTCACGAGGAAAGACATCAGCATACCTCGGCACCAAGAGGCGCCCATGGGAGACTTAGAGCTTTAGGATTTATATGTTTTCTTTTATTGTTTTGAACTATCTTTTGTACTTAAAAAGAAAAAGAATAAAAAAGTACTAATAAATGTTTGTTCATTGCTTGTTTAACAAATTTAAATCTCTAAGGTCCTTGAAAACATTGCATTGCATCCGCATAAACATTGCATATCATAGCATAACATTGCATCACGGTACATTGAAGATTGGTTTCTCATTCTCTCGCTATTTATTTTAGCGAGAAATGGCTCTTGAGCAGTCTGTCAAAGATCTCAGGGCTAGAATGCCGGTTTCAGAGATGTTTACAGCTTGGTCCAAGGCCAAGAAGATCCGAAGAAGCTCATCAACGGAAGAAGGTTGTTGGTCTTCTCAACATGGGCGACGGCTACAAAGGTGGTCCTAAAGTGGTTAGTCGAATTGAGCTCTCGAAGGAAGTGTAGAAGGAGGATGAGCAAAGTGACAAGGGTGATGGCGAAGGTAGTCGGCGAGCACGAGACTATGATAATGGCCAATACCGATGAAGATGACAAGTACAAACAACGAAGAAATCGAATCTTTGTGGAAAACCTCGAAGATGTCAGGCTGAATTTTGATGATCGAGTCTTGTCCACATGTTGTGATTCCTCCCAAGTTCAAAGTTCAACTTTTGCTAAGTATGATGGCATGTCTTGTCCTAAGTTGCATTTGAATCCTATGTTGAAGATCAACCCCCACCTTGATGAGAAAGTTGTGGATGCATTATTTGAAGAGTTTGTCGGAACTCGGTTGGGTGGTATTATCATCTAGAGAATGCCATGTCCGTGCTTGGGTGACTTAGCGGATGCTTTCTGAACGATGAGTACAATCTAAATTGACACCCACTTGCAACTACAAAGCATGTCTATGGGTCGTGTGAGAGTTCAAAGGTATGCTCGAAATGAAGAGATCTAAGTGAGTTCAACCACCCTTGTCCAATAGGGGTTGGTTGATATGTTTATGGGAACATGACAGTCCATTCTTCAATCATCTAATTGGAAACTCTTCAGCGGGATTCACCGCGTTGACAAGGAGGGCGTATTGAAGGTGGTATCAAGAGCGGAAAGATTCATGTAGACATCTTCAAATCTTTGCGAAGAGATCTTTTGGTGGTAAGAAAAGAAGCTAATCTTTGTGTATGGTCGAAAAGCGAGCCAAGACCGACCGCGCTCGAACGTAGAGGCGGTTGTGATCTCCAATCCTACATCGGCACACCTCGGCGAGACAACGCGTGGCGAACGCCCGCGAGGCGATTCTGGATCAGCGTGCCATTGCAACATGTTGAAAGCGAGCTATTACCTTGAGGATCCTCGAATGTCAACACTTCCTCTCCGAGATACAATCCTAATGCTGCTAAGTGTGCTTACCATTCCAATAGCCAGACGTGTCACGATGATTGTTGGGCTCTGAAGAACAAAATTCAAGATATGATTGAAGCTAAGCAGTTGAGTTTGATCCTCCTGTTGAGACTCCGAGATGTGATCAACGCGCTATGCCTAACCATGACAATAGTTCCAATCTTTGTTGGCGACAATACTTATGTTTTCAACATAGATGACTTGACCATTCCTCGATGGTATTAAGAAGAATTTGCTCAAGCGGTGTCAATCGGGATGCCCGGAAGGTGTCGTTGGTGCCCATCTGCACTTGATGGTTGTGCTTGGTTGAGAAGGCGTGTTGATGCATGATGGATAACCGTGAGATACTATTTACGAAACCACCTGCGGAACACTGTGAAGATATGTCTAAGTTGAAGATTGACAATGCGAATGAAACTACGCCATCATGTGGGATACCTTGGCGACCAAGTGGAAAGTATGATTACATGGTGAATACTTGTTCCCGAGCTTACAAAATTCCTATTGAAGATGTTAAAGCAACCGGTGGGGTGACGATTTCCCGTAAGATTATCTTGATGTTAACACTATAAAATTTCCTCTGTGATCCACATGCCTAGAGTGGCACCTCTTATCATTACTTCTCCAAGACCGGTTCCGTATTCCTCGACAAAGCTATTCCTTGGAATTATGGAGTGATGTTTACTATCATGGCGTCAAGCAAGACCCTCGACCATTGAAGATCTTACGAGTTGAAGCTACCATTCACGACATCGACAACATCACGGATCAAGTGGGTGACCAACCGGAAGAGTATTCTCTCGAAATCTCTCCTCCAAGGACAACTGCGACTCCATTTCGCATTCCAAACATTCAACCCATTCCCCAAACTAGAGGAAAGAACCAGTGACTCATCCCTGCTCAGCCCGGAAAGACGGAGGATTCTTGAAGACACCTCCAATGAGAAATGGAGGAAATCAAGAAGATTATCAAGAAGAGTAGCTACAATGTAGTGGAGCAGTTAGGATGAATCGTCCAAGATCTCCATGCTTGCTACGCTCTTGTGCTCGAGGCTCATGCTAGCAGTAGAATTCTGAAGAATGCTCACGTGCCTCAAGACACCTTTACCAAACCGGGTTGAAGTTTGTATTGCTAGCGCGGCTGCCAACAACGTAGGCTTCTCCGATCTTGATTTGACTCACAGCCGGTAGGAAACACAACAAAGCCTTGCACATCTACTCAGAATGCAAAGGGCATTACATTGTCTCATGTTTGGTGGATACTGATTCGCTCTGAATATCCTTCAAGATGCTTTTGATCGAAGCGATATCAAGGGTTGGTTACGAGACCCGTGATATAATCGTGAGCTTTTGATGGTTCTAGCGAGCGGTGCTTGGAAGCTCATTCACTGTTAAAGTCGGTTCCCGGACTTTTGACTCTACTTTCTTTGTCATGGATATCCGTCCGACACTCTTGCCTACTCGGACGCCTTGGATACATGGGGCGGCCTTTGTTACTTCTACCTTGCATCGGAAAATTAAATACGGTGAAAGGGAAGGTTGTTACTGGTGTGTGGTGAAGAGGAATATATGGTGATCATCTGGTCATTTCAATACCTCGAGATGGAGGTGAATTATTTGAGACTCCTGTCAAGCTTTTGAAACAATTCCCGGTCATGCCTGCGACTCTCGTCCTCCTGAAGTTCAGAAGCTCCGCCTAGGATGGCCTCTTGAAGGATGCTCAAGGCTGCGATTGAAGAAGGAGGTAGTACTATTTGGGGACGGCTCCACGATCTTCCCTTCAAATTTGACAAGGCTGTTTGGCTTCACCATCAAAGGCGAGAAGATGATACGCTTGACGTCGAAGCCAACTTCCCTTTACGCATCGGCCAGTGGAATCCATGCTATGAAGACGGCAGCCGACCGACATCGGCAAGTGGATCTTCCGACTCGACAACGGACTCAACAATTGGAAGGCGAAGACGTCATACCAATCTCCTTTAGCGGGAGTAATTGCTCTTGTTTTGTTTGCTTTTCGTATTCTCTATGTTTTGAACAATAAACTTTGACCTAGTGCCTTGCAAGGCATCATGGCTCGTTGTGAGGGTTATTATCATCATTTGCATATTTTCATTCAATAAAATCGTTGGACTTTTGCATTCCATTGTTGTTTCTTTTTACTTTATCTTTAAAAAAGCTATGTGTTTCTTACACACACCCACGTGATACTGCAGAATCCTCCAATCTAGATTGATATGACTATGCTATTGCTAAATATGACTTCGTTAATCCGATCTACCAAGTCGACGAGTAGGGAAAGATTGTGAAGTGCCAGAGAACTTGTCCATTGCTGCAACAAGAAGAGCGAGTTATCGTACCACGAAGAGCAAGTTGAGGTTGTGAATTTGGGTACTGATGAAGACAGAAAAGAGATCAAGATAGGAGCAGGTCTTGAGAACAGTGTTAAAGGAAGATCGGTCCAGATGCTACAAGACTATATTGAGGTTTTTGCTTGGTCATATGAAGACATGCCAGGGTTGGACATTGATATTGTGGTACACCGATTGCCGACAAAGGAAGGTTTTCTTCGATTAAAGCGAAGGTTAAATCGCATCGTCCACGAGATGTCGGAAAATCAAAGCCGAAGTTATGGAACAGTTCAACGACGGCTTCTTAGTAGTTACTTCCTATCCACAATGGGTTGCTAATGTGGTGCATGTGCCTAAGAAGGATGGTAAGATACGAATGTGTATGGATTACAGAGATCTGAACAAAGCAAGTCCGAAAGACGATTTCCCACTTCCTCATATTGATGTTCTGGTTGACAACACCGCTCAGCATAAGGTTTTTTCCTTCATGGATGGTTTCTCCGATTACAATCAAATCAAAATGGCTCCCGAAGACATGGAGAAGACTACTTTTGTTACACAGTGGGGCACTTTCTGCTACAAGGTTATGTCGTTCGGACTGAAGAACGCGGGCGCCACTTATCAGTGTGATATGGTGACATTATTTCATGACATGATCCATCACGAGATAGAGGTCTACGTCGACGACATGATAGCTCGATCACAGACTGAAGAAGAACATCTCGATCATTTGCAGAGACTATTTGATAGGTTGAAGAAATGCAGGCGAGACTTAATCTAACAAGTGCACTTTTGGAGTCGGATCCGGAAACTCCTAGGGTTTGTTGTCGATGGTAAAGGAATTGAGGTTGACCCGCCAGGTTAAAGCTATCAAAAATGCCGCTCCCGCACAGAAATAAGTCAAAGGTTTCTTGGGCCGATTGAATTCTCGCTTGATTCATTGCACATTAACTGCTACTTGTGAGCCAATCTTCAAGTTCTTGAAGAAAGATCAAGTGGTAGAAATGGAACAAAGATTGCAGATCGCTTTTGACAAAATCAAGGTACCCCAGAATCCTCCTATCCACGTCGCCACAAAGGAAGACCTCTAATCATGTAGCGGTTTTAGAGAACTCAATGGGGTGTGTGTTGGGGCAACATGACGAGTCTGGCGAAAAAGAGCATGCAATATACTACCTTAGCAAAAAGTTTACCGTGTGAAACAAGATACTCCACGGCTCGAGAAAACTTACGCTTAACTTTTAACCTTTGCTGCTCGGCTAAGACGATATATGTTGACTCACACTACCTTGTTGATTTCCAAGATGGATCCGATAAAATACATATTTGAGAAACCAGCTCTCTCCGGAAGAATAGTAAGATGGCAATGATCTTGGCGAGTATGACATCGGTACACTTCGAGAAAGCGATCAAAGGTGTAGTAGCCGATCATTTGGCGCATCAAGCCGTAGATGACTATCGTCTATGCGGTTCAATTTCGAACGAAGATGTCTTACTAATTCTGCGATTACGAAGAACCGAGGCCCGGACGAAGGACTGAACAAGGATCGATGGACCATGGTTTTGATGGAGCCTCAAACGCTTGGCAATGGCATTGGCGCCACCATCATTACATCCCTACAGTAGGGCATCGCCTTTCACCGCCGATTATGTTTCAGTTGCACTAACAACATGGCGAATCTGAGCGTGCATCATGGGTATCAAAGCTGCTATTGACTTAAGAATCAAGTTCTTGCAAGTGTATGGAGACTCAGCTTTGGTGATCAGTCAGGTTAAGGGCGAGTGGGATACGAAGCATCCGAATCTTATTCCGTATCGAGAGCATGTTCTGAGTTTGATCCCCTACTTCGAAGAGATCGCTTTCAACCACATTCAACGAGAAGAGAATCAGTTGGCAGACGCATTAGCTACTATGTCATCTATGTTCAAAGTCAGATGGGACAACGAGGCTCCCCAGATCATCATTGAGAAGTTTGACGAACCAGCGTATTGTTATGAGCTTGATACGGAAGAGAAACCTTGGTACTATGACGTGAAGAGGTATCTTGAGACTCGGGAATATCCCGCAGGGGCATCTATCAATGATAAGAAGTTCATGAGAAGATTTGCATCCAAATTCTTCCTCAACAACGACATCTTATACAAGCGCAACCACGACTTGTGCTTACTCCGCTGTGTAGACAAGAAAACATCAATACGTATCATGGAAGAGTTACACGAAGGCGCATTTGGTACCCATTCTAGTGGACATAAGATGGCTAAAGATTACGAGCGATTACTATTGGTCCACCATGGAAGCGATTGTCACCCTACGCTTCGATCTTGTCACAAATGCAGTTATACGGAACAAAGTACCGTACCTCCGGTACCTCTAAATGTTTTAACGACTCCTCGGCCTTTTGCAATGTGGGGCATTGACATCATCGGAGAAATCAAGCCCGCTTCCAGCGGACATCGTTTCATCCTTGTGGCAATTGACTATTTCACTAAGTGGGTAGAGGCGGCCTCGTCGCGAACTCGCCTTGATTCAAGATCAACATCACAACTCTTCTCATATGGCCTAAGATGAATGGCAGGTGGAAGCCGCCAACAAGAACATTAAGAAGATTATCTGAGAAAGCGGTGACTTACAAAGATTGGCATGAGATGTTACCATTTGCTCTTCATGGTTATCGCTTTCTGATCGCGAACATCAACGGAAACCCTTTCTCTCTTGTATACAGTATGGGCAGTCTACCATTGGGTTCATATTAGTCGACCCGAGTCCTCGGGGCCGAGAGTTGAGAAGAAGGCGATTGGGCTCGGACTGCCTTGACAGTCTTGATTGATGAGAGCGACTTGTCCATACACCGTGGCGGATCTATCGAGGCGAATGATCGAGCATTTGACAAGAAAGTCAAGCAGCGAGTCTACCATGTCGGTGATCTAGTAGTCAAGCGCATCATTCTTCCACAAGGTGATCCGGGGCAAATGGACTCCCACCTGAGGACCGTTTGTAGTCAAGATAGTATTTTCGGGCAGCTATAATACTTAGCACCATGGATGGTGAAGACTTCCCACACCACGTGAGCGAGACTATAGTAAAATACCATAAAAGAGCCATTAGGTCCGTGACCTAGGCAAAAAATAAGGGCATCTGGCGAACAAAAGGTTCGGTCAAAAGTTAAGATATATACAAAACATGTACACCGGCAAGTCGAAAACACGAAAAGGCGGCTTGGGCAAAAAGAATATCATGGCGAAAACCCGGTCTAGGCAAAGTTAGGGATTTGAGCGTACGACTATGTCTCGTCGGTCACCTATTCTGACTACTATCGACATTCAAAATTGAAATGGTCGATTCACTCACTTTCTCTGTGACAAGGAGATGAGATAGTTGAAATATATGAGTACTAGCATAGTTGGAACTTAAGATTGTTTCCATGTAGCTTTTATTTTTCTTGTGTAAAACTTCTTGGCCATACGCCACCTTTCAAATAAATACAAGTTTCTTTCTCTTTACAATTTGTTTTGTTGTTGTTTGCATAAAGTCCAACGCTTGCTTTGAATGATTATATGCATCTAACAATAAGAATCTATTTACAAACGTCGCGAAAAATTGCACAATGGTACTACGGGCTTGAGTTTGAGATGATGACGGGTCACAATGCATTTCCCCACAGGCGTGATCCCCACGAAATGTCAGTCACCACAAATCTTCCCAACAAAGAGGAGGATCCAGCGGTGATTTTTCAACTTAATCGGCGAGCCACATCCGGCCAGTATTTATCCCCGTGGATGTCTCAATAATTCCCCTTTTCTCGGTAGTGGTGTCGAACCAGAACTGGTCAAATAGTGCATCGGAGGAAGCTTACATCTTTCTTTTTCGCCGGAGATTCCAACAGGTTCAAACTCTTCCAACCCGTTCTCCGACAACTACCATTTACTCTCAGGGATTCTGCGCAAAATCCCGATAGAGTACCTCCCGGACTCTCCACAGCGGGATTGTCAACAATATCTAGCCTCAAGACTTGGTCGGATAGACGGAGGAATCAAAGTTTTCTTTCTTCTCGGGATCTTCATCCTCAGCGAGCCGAAGTCTCAAGCGAACATCCGCATCTTCTTCAAGATGGATATGTTTTGAAATACCACAACATCTATCATTCATACATTATTCATAAAAAGTCATAATTTGTGCATATGTCATTATACACATTGTCATGCATCATACTTTGCATAAGACTAATCAATATTCTATCAAAGTTTCTCTTTTTCCAAAGCAGTGAAAATCATACAGAAACAAGCGGGTCCAAGATTAAGACACGAATCCAGACGGAAAACTATCGAAAGACCGCCCTAGTTGTCCTCCGACAATGCGGTCGAGATAAGACCCGAATCCGGACGGAAAACTATCGAACGACCGCCCTCGTTGTCCTCCGACAACGGATCGAGATTAATACCGAAGCAGACGGGAGACCCTATCCGTGCGATCACAAGTTATCCTCGATATGACGTTGGATCATACCGATGCAGCAGGGAAGATATCCACATTTGCCAACTACTACCTCCCTCGGGTAGTCAACCACGAAGAACTATTCGACTCATTCTTATTATCGGCGACAACTGTCGGTGCGACTCGATTGCCTTGGATGGCATCTTAGCCCGTCTCCGATTACTTGTCAACATTTCTCCACTTCGAATCTGCATATTTGGTTAAAAACCAATAAAACCAATAGCGTCATTCAAGGATGAGCACGAAGTATGGCATCGACTCCCTCGGATGGCATCTTAAGCCCATCTCCTCTATCAAGAACATCTATAGAGCTGGCGTGCGGCTCGCTCCCGCATCGATCTTTCGGATGGCATCTTAAGCCCATCCCATCAATTTTCCTATTCGAGACGAAATTCTCGGTCTGGCATGTGACTTCCCAGCGAAGTCTCTATTCTCAAATGGCATCTATAAGCCCATTCCGCCAGCGGTGCAAATTTTCAGGTGTACTCGGTGTCATCTTCTACCTCCAGGTCACGAAAGCACGCATGCCAATCTAACCCTTCGATACAAGAAGATTGAGCAGGGCATTGTCATACCCCAAATTTGCCCTCCATCTTCTCAGAGGCATTTCATACATCTATACTCAAGGATTCCTCAAGGGTTGATCAGACAAACCCTCTCCTTGACAATCAACCAAAACTAGGGTTTGGTGATTCTCAGATCAAAATGGATTTCCAACATCCTCAGACAATTGCTCAGATGGTCAACATACAGTCAAACTTCATGATTTTTGGTCAACATCCTCATTTTGAAGTTACATTCATCATTTGATCAAGGGTTGATCATGATTCATCAAGAAAACTCAAGATTTGCTCAAAAGTCAAACTTTCTAAATTAGGGTTTCTCTGAGAAAAGTCAACCAAACTTTGACTGAGCATAACTTCTTCATACTTTCTCATAAATTGTTCCACCACCTCTTGTTTTGAAGGAAATTCAATTCTCTACAATTTCATGTCTCACAAGAATGTTCAAAAAATGCTTCATTTGAGAGGTATGGATCAAAACATTACAGGTCCTTTTCAAAGTCAACAAAAAGTCAACTTTTTGTTTTGAAGATATATTGAGCATGGAAACTCCAATTGAGATGAAACCAAAAATGTTGGTTAGAGGACTCTTAGAACTTTCCAAAAAGTCGAAGAACACTCAAAAATGTGGAAAATTTAGCAAGATACACCATTAACAAGTTGGGCAATTTTGAAGAAGTACACAAGAAATACTTCTAAAAATAAAAATTTGCAAATGGGCTTACTTTTCTTTATCCAAACTTGTTCCATGCAATTAGAAATATCCAAGCCCAATGCCACGAATTTTTATTTTATTTTCTATTTAATTTGGAATTTATTCATTTAAATACAAATTAAATTCAAAAATAAAGTATAAAATCAAAATTAAATACAAATTTGATTTTCTCTCTTCCTTGAGATCAAGTAACTCAATAAAACCGACAAATTTGAAATTTTGTTGGATATGGCAAGATTGGATTGAAAATTGATCAAAAGATGAAAATTTGATTTGGTACAAAATCAAATATATTTTGCATTGATTAGTGATTGATTCTTTCTCAATCGACTCGAATCCATCTACTATATATATCAAACACATACCACCAATTAGGGTAGAAATCTTGTTGGAGAAACCTATTGAAGCTCAAAATCCATGCAACACAAGCAACTAGCATACTTGGATTTAGGGCGTTCAATTGATTCCAAGCACTCAAACACATTCCTTGATACCTCTTGAATCGATCAGGACCTCACTTTGCTCAAAACCATCAGAATCAAAGAATCCGATTCGGTTTGTTCAAGAAAATTTCAAAATCGATTTCTCATATTAATGCATTATTAACATGTTTTATTGTTGTTTTTGTGATTGGTGATAAGTTTGCAAGCGATATGGGCAGGTTAATTGCGTTTCTATGGCACGGAACTTCGATATGCCATGATTAGGGTTCTTGACCACGATTTAGGGTTTTCCTTAAGCGGAAAAATTGGACCTCGAGAACATTACCAATGCCTTGAATGATGTCTGAATCGAACCATGGTCTTAGAATTCATTTATATTACTTGTATGATTTTGATTTTGCGGGGTTGTAGCGTCGAACAAAGGCCGTAATTTTCAAAATTCAAAGCGAAGGAGATGAAGTTTGGCGCGGAGGCGAGGCAATAGGGAGGAGGCGTGCTTGTAATCCATTCGCTCGATTGATGACAGCGTGCCTGGCTCGGATAACAAGGCGTGGGGGTATGAGAGCAAGGTCTCAGTTCGATCCTTAGCCATGGCGAAGTATTTTACATAGTTTACAAACTTTTCATATTTTTCTTATTTATTTAATATATTTCATGCACTTTTAATTCTTTTCATAATTTTTATTCATGCATTAAAAATTGTCAAAAATATTTTTCCTGTTGCATTTATTTTCATAAAATGTTTATTTAATTTATAAAATTAAAAAATATTATTTTGCATGCATATTTAATTTTATTCATAATTTATCATTCAAATCACTTTTAATTAGTTTTTAATTATTAAATCTTTTCCAAAAAATTCCAAAAAATTATTTTTGCATATTTATGTTATTTCCAGCATGAAATATTTTTCTCATTCAAAAATTTGCATTTTAACTAAGATTTTCCTCTTATTCGATTTCATCGTATTTTCCGATTTTCTCATCTTTTCACAGGTTATCTCGTTTCAGACGATTCTTTTTACTGTTTTCTTTTTCCAATAATGTAATTGCTCATGGGATGTAATAGTTTTAATTAGGGCTTTTATTTTCCACAAGTTTAAATTATGTATCTGCCCCAAAGCCATGTAATAGCGTAGGACATTTATCTTTGCGGTTACATACGCATTTTAATTTCCACCTATAAAGCTAGTAATAATGGGCGTGTATGGCAAGATAAAATTGAACATAGCCCACTAATTTTCAAGATAAAATATCTGAATCAACACACTCTTCTTCACACACGCACCCCTTAGGGTAATTCTCTCTCGTTGCCTTACGAATTCAAAAATGGTCAAGTCCCTCGAACGTAGAGGTATTCTAGCACCGTTGCCTTCAAAACAAGTCATCATAGTCCTTCGATACAAGATCATAGACCCACGATGTAAGCCTCACGATACATGACCTTGACCCTCGATTGTCGCCTCGAAAAATGATGATAGTCCCTGAATGTGCTAGGATACTTCCACAAGTTGCTTTCGATGACCACGGTGTCCCTTGAATGTCCGCTCACATCCAACAAATGAGTTACCTACCAACTAATGGTATGGGTAGCGCTATTCTAAAGGAAAGTAAAACAATACGAAAACGACCAAATTCTGAGTAGGTAATAAGACTTTTAGTTGCTTGCTCTATCAAATACTTTTCACACCACACACTTTTGTCAAAGTTCAAACTCTTTTCAAAACGAAACATTTCGAACACTTTGTATACATTCCTACATGAATCATTACAAAGTCAAAGCGAAATGCCTTTTCAAAACATTTTTGTCAAACACACAGAAAGCACATTTTTAAGGTGATCTAAGAGCAACTAAGGCCGTAGATAACTACGGATGGAAATGGGTGCTAATACCTTCCCTTTTCATAACCTTCTCCCTTACTCAGAATCTAACGAAGGTCTTTTTCTGTACTTTTTTCCTTCCCTTAATTGGATAAAAGAAAAGTCGGTGGCGACTCTTGCTATCCGCACATTTGCGATACAAAAACCTACAAAGTCAGTTCACCGTATTACATGCTTCTGCTCTGAATATCCTTCCGAAGACTGCTTTTGATCGACTCGAGGTTGAAGGACTGGTTCTGAAACCCAGTGACATTATTGTGAGAGCTTTTGATGGTTCTAAGCGAACAGTACTTTGAGAGCTCATTCTGCATGTTAAAGTCGGTTCCTAGACTTTCGACTCCACTTTCTTTGTCATGGACATCCGCCTAGCTTACTCTTGCCTACTTGGATGCCCTTGGATACATGGGGCAGACGCTGTTACCTCTACCTTGCATCAGAAGCTGAAGTATCCGGTGAAAGGGAAGGTTGTTACAGTATGTGGCGAAGAAGAATATATGGTCAGTCATCTACAATCATTCCGATATCTCGAGATGGAGGATGAGTTCTTCGAGACTCCCTATCAAGCTTTTGAAACAATACCCAGAGTCATGCCTCGACTCTCCTGTCCCTCACAAGTGCATGGCTCCGCCTGGGATGGCCTCGTTGAAAGATGCTTAAGCTGCTTGATGAAGAGGGTAATCTTGTTTGGTCGACTCACGATCGTCCCTTCAAATTTCACAAGGTGGTTTAGGCTTCACCATCAGAGGGCAGAAGATGATACACCGCGAACGTGCCGGCCAACTTCCCTTCCGCATCAGGAAGGATAGAGTCCATGCTATAGAAGACAACGACAGTGACTTCGACATCAGCAACTGGATCTTTCCAACTTCCGACAACGGACCCAGCAATTGGAAGGCGAGGCGTCTACCAATCTCCTTTGAAGCGAGTAATTGCTCTTGTTTTCATTTTGCTTTTCGTTTTTCTATGTTTTGAACA
Source organism: Vicia sativa (assembly GCA_021764765.1). NCBI lineage: Eukaryota > Viridiplantae > Streptophyta > Magnoliopsida > Fabales > Fabaceae > Vicia > Vicia sativa. The sequence goes on along the minus strand of CM038794.1, from coordinate 88,066,763 downwards.
ATAAACTTTAAAGCCTAGTGCCTTGCCCGGGGCATCATGGTTCGTTTGTGAGGGTTATTATCTGTCATTTGCATATTTTCATTCAATAAAATCGTTGGACTTTTGCATTTAATTGTTGTTTCTTTCTTTTACTTTATCACCCCTTCAAAAGCTATGTGTTTCTTCGCACACCACGTGATACATTGCGAGAATCACTCACGAACCTCGTTGATAAGCTATGCTATTGCTAAATATGACTTCGATAATCCGATCTACCAAGCCGAAGACGAAAGTGAGGAAGATTGTGAAGTGCCAGGAGAACTTGTCAGGCTACTACAGCAAGAAGAACGAGTTATACAACCACATGAAGAGCCAGTTGAGGTTGTGAATTTGGGTACTGATGAAGACAGAAAAAAGATCAAGATAGGAGCGGGTCTTGAGAAGAGTGTTAAAGAAAGATTGGTTCAGATGCTACGAGACTATATTGAGGTTTTGCTTGGTCATACGAAGACATGCGGGTTTAGACATTGATATTGTGGTACACCGGTTACCGACAAAGAAGGTTTTCTCGGTGAAACAGAAGGTTCGTGCATGCGTCTGAGATGTCGAGAGAAAATAAAAGCCGAAGTTATGAAGCGATTCAACACCAGGTTCTAATTGTTACTTCTTATCCATAATGGGTTGCAAATGTGGTACCCGTACCCAAGAAGTGATGAAGTACGAATGTGTGTGAATTACAGAGATCTGAACAAAGCGAGTCGGAAAGGCGATTTTCCACTTCCTCATATTGATGTTCTAGTTGACAACACCGCTCAGCATAAGGTTTTCTCCTTCATGGATGGTTTCTCGGCTACAATCGGATCAAAATGGCTCCACGAAGACATGGAGAAGACTACTTCGTTTACATGGGGCTTTCTACTACAAGGTTATGCCGTTTGGACTGCGAGCAGCGCGCCACTTACCGGTGCCATGGTGGCGTTATTTCACGACATGATTCATCACTAAATGAGGGTCTCGTTGACAATATGATAGCTCGATCCGGTGAAGAAGAACATCTTGATCATCTACGAGCTGTTTGATAGGTTGAAGAAATACGGTTGAGACTTAACCCCAACAAGTGCACCTTTGGAGTCGAGATCAGGACTCCTAGGGTTTGTTGTCGATGGTAAGGCATTGAAGTTGACCCGCCAGGTTAAAGCTATTCAAGAAATGCGACTCCTTGAGAAGGAAGTCGAGGAGGTTTCTTGGGCGATTGAACTACATTGCGGATTAATTGCACATTTAACCGCTACTTGTGGGCCAATCTTCAAGTTACTTAAGAAAGATCAAGTGGTAGAATGGAGCAGCGATTGCGGATCGCTTTTGACAAAATCAGGAGTACCTCACAGATCCTCTATCCACGATGCTGCCAAAGGAAGACCTCTTATCATGTACTTGACAGTGTTAGAGAACTCAATGGGGTGTGTATTGGGGCAACATGACGAGTCTGGTCGAAAAGAGTATGCAATATACTACCTTAGCAAAAAGTTTACCAATTGTGAAACAAGATACTCACAGCTCGAGAAAACTTGCAGCGCTTTGGCTTGAGCTGCTTTCGTGACTAAGACGTATATGTTGACTCACACTACCTTGTTGATTTCCAAGATGGATCCGATAAAATACATATTTGAGAAACCAGCTCTCTCCAGAAGAATAGCAAGATGGCAAATGATCTTGACCGAATATAACATCCAGTATACTTCTCAAAAAGTGATCAAAGGAAGTGTAGTAGCCGATCATTTGGCTCATCAGGCCGTAGATGACTATCAACCTATGCAGTTCGAATCTCCGGATGAAGATGTTTTACTAGTCAGCGATTGTGAAGAACCGAGGCCAGACGAAGGACACGAACAAGGATCACGATGGACCATGGTCTTTGATGGAGCCTCGAACTCACTTGCAATGGCATTGGGCCATCATTACATCCCTACGCAGTGACATCGCCTTTCACAGGATTATGTTTCGTTTGCACTAACAACATGGCGAATCTGAAGCGTGCATTATGGGTATCAAAGATGCTATTGACTTAGAATCAAGTTCTTACAAGTATGGAGACTCAACTTTGGTGATCGGTCAGATTAAGTGAGGTGGGATCGAAGCATCCGAATCTCATTCCATATCGAGAGCATGTTTGAGTTTGATCCCTACTTGAAGATCACTTTCAATCACATTCCACGAGAAGAGATGGGTTGGCGAGGCCGCGTTAGCTACTATGTCATCTATGTTCAAGGTCGGATGGGACAACGAGGCTCCCGGATCATCATTGAGAAGTTTGCGAACCAACACATTGTTGTGAGCTTACATAAGAGAAACCTTGGTACTATGGCGTGAAGAGGTATCTTGGCACCGGAATATCCAGGGAGCATCATCAACGATAAGAAGTTCTTGAGAGGTTCGCATCCAAATTCTTCCTCAACGACATCTTATACAAAGCGCAATCACGACTTGTGTTTACTCCGCTGCGTGGACGACGATAGTATGTATCATGGAAGAGTTACGAAGCGCATTTGGTACCCACTCCGGTGGACATACCATGGCTAAGAAGATTTTGAAAGCGGTTACTATTGGTCCACCATGGAAGGTGATTGTCACCGTTATGCTCAATCTTGTCACAAATGCAGTTGTCACGACAAAGTGCCGTACCTCAGTACCTCACGAATGTTCTAACGACTCCTTGGCCTTTTGCAATGTGGGGCATTGACATGATCGGAGAAATCAAGCCCACCGCTTCCAACGGACATCATTTCATCCTTGTGGCAATTGACTATTTCACCAAATGGATAGAAGCAGCCTCGTTTGCATCTATTACCAAGAATGTTGTGGCTCGCTTCGTCAAGCATAATCTTATCTGTCGGTATGGCACTCCCGAAAGGATTATCACAGATAACGGTTCTAATCTCAACAATAAGATGATCACCAAACTCTGGACGCAGTTCAAGATCAAGCATCACAACTCTTCTCCTTATCGGCCTAAGATGAATGGCGCGATGGAAGCCGCCAACAAGAACATTAAGAAGATTATACAGAAGACGACTGTGACTTACAAAGATTGGCACGAGATGTTACCATTTTCTTTTCATGGTTATCGCACTACAGTACGAACATCGACAGGGGAAACCCCCTTCTCTCTTGTATATGGTATGGAGGTAGTCTTACCAATCGAGGTTCAGATACCCTCAACCAGAGTCCTCCAGGATGCAGAGTTAGGCAAAGACGATTGGGTCCAGACTCATCTTGACCAGATTAACTTGATTGATGAGAATCGACTCGCATCCATCTGCCATGGACACATCTATCAGAAACGAATGATCAGAGCATTTAACAAAAGAGTCAAGCAAGGGTCTACCAAGTCGATGATCTAGTAGTCAGCGCATCATTCTTCCAAAGGTGATCCGGGGAAATGGACTCCCACCTATGAGGACCATTTGAAGTCAAGGCGGTATTTTCGTGGACTATGATACTTAGCACCATGGACGGTGAAGACTTCCCACACCACGTGAGCGTAGACATAGTCAAAAATACTACATAAAGAGACCCGCTAGGTCGGTGACCTAGGAAAAAGCAAGGAGCATCTGGCGAACCAAAAGGGTTCGGGCAAAGTTAAGGATATATACAAAACATGTACACGGTGAGTCGAATACACCGCAAAGGCGGCTTGGGCAAAAAGTATCATTGGTGAAAACAAAGGCGGTCTAGGCAAAAGTTAGGGATTTAAGCGTACGACTATGTCTCGTCCAGATCACCTACTTCCAGACTACTATCAGCATTCAAGGTTCAAATGGCGAAAATCAATTCACTCACTTTCTACTGATAGCAAGGAGATGAGATAGTTGAAATATATGAGTACTAGCATAGTTGGAACCTAATGAGATTGTTTCCGCATAGCTTTTTACTTTCCTTGTGTATAAACTACTTGACCATACGCCACATTTCAAATTAATACAAGTTCTTTCTTTACAATTTTTGCTATTGTTTGTTTGCATAAAGTCCAACGTTTGCTTTGAATGATTATATGCATCTAACAATAAGAATCTATTTACAAACATACGAAAAGTGAACGAACAAGGATAATTACTACAGGCTCTAGGAATTGAGATGACGACGAAAGTTACCAATACATTCCCCTGCAAAGAATAATCCCCACAGAGATGTCAGTCACCACAAAATCTCCCCAACGAAGTACGCATTTCTCTCCACTAGTCCAGACCTTTCAGGCTTCATCACGTTAGCCCCCGAGCAGTGATTCCACTCAACTAAGCAATGCTACATCAGTCTCCAAGCAGTAACAATCCATCAACAGCAGAGGTATCCCCAGTAACATATCTCTCAGCAATCATCACCTCCCCGGCAGCAGCAGTATTCAGACTTGAAACGTGGTCAGATAGTGCATCGGAGGAAACCTACATCTTTTATTCCCCAGCAAGAGATTTCGACGGGCTCCAGATCTTTCTAACCCGATCTCCCAGCAACTATCAAATGCTCTCTAGCAGGATCTATGCGCAAGATCCCCAGTAGAGTGCCTCCTAAATTTTCCCCCAAGCAGGGTCTATGCACAAGATCCTCACCGGCGCGTCTCTCGATCTCTACCATCCTCAACAATATCTAGGCTCAAGACTTGGAGGAATCGAGGTTATTTTTCTTCTCAGGGTTTCCATCCGTTTCATCCCCAAACAGAAGCCAAGAATCCTCAAGCAGAGCATCCACATCTTCTTCAAGATGGATATGTTTTGAAATACCACAACATCTATCATTCATATATTACTCATAAAAGTCATAATTTGAGCATATGTCATTCATACACATTGTCATGCATCATAATCTACATAAGACTAACAATATTCTATCAAAGTTTCTTTTGTTTTTCCAGCGGTGAAAATCATACAGAAACAAGCGGTCCAGGATTAATGCCCGAAGCCAGACGGGAAAACTATCTGAACGACCGCCCTGGTTGTCCTCCGACAACTGGTCAAGGATTAATGCCCGAAGCCAGACGGGAAAACAATCTGAACGACCGCCCTAGTTGTCCTTCGACAACGGATCCAGGATTAATACCCGAAGCCAGACAGGAAACCTATCCGAACGATCACACAAGTTATCCTCTGATAACAGGCATTAGATCAATACCCGAAGCACAACAGGGAAGTTATCCATATTTTGCCGACCATTATCCCCGCAGAATAATCAAGACGAAGACTCATTCTGACTCTCTCTTATTATCAACAGCAACTACAGAGTCTAGCGTACGACTCAGTTGCCCTGGATGGCATCTTAAGCCCATCTCCGATTGTTTATCGACATCTCTCCACTTTCAGAATGTTGCATATTTGGTTAAAAAACCAATATAAACCAATAACTTCATTCAAAGACAAGCACAGAGTCTAACGTATGACTCTCTCTGGATTCCATCTTAAGCCCATCTCCGTGCCCCCTTCCGCTTCCAGGAACATCTACCGAGCCTAGCGTACGGCTCACTCCCCATCATCGATCATTCCAGATGGCATCTTAAGCCCGTCTCCGATGACTCTCCAATTTAGACGACATTCTTGAGTCTAACGCACAACTCAATCCCCAATGAAGTCTCCAGCTTCCCCAAATGGCATCTGTAAGCCCATTCCAGCATCATCAGCCAACAGCGAGTGCAAATTTTCAGGTGTACTCGAGTGTTCAATCATCTTCTACCTCCAGTCACGAAGGCAAGCATGCCAATCTAACCCTTCGAGTACAAGAAGATTGAACAGGGGCAGCTGTCATACCCCAAAATTTGCCCTCCTACTTCTCAAAACATTTCATACATCTATACTCAAGGATTCCTCAAAGGTTGATCAGACAAACCTTCTCCAAGACAAATCAACCCAAACTAGGGTTTCGAAATTCTTAGATCAAGATGGACTTCCAACATCTCCAATGGTCATCATGCCTCCTCATATGCTTCAAAGATTCTCCATGTCAAGTTCCAAGCCTCACAAGTCAAGTTTCCTCAGACAATTGCTCAAATGATTGAAAATCAGTTGTATTGGACCAAAAGTCAATTGTGGTCAACCTACAGTCAAACTTCCTGATTTTTGGTCAACATCCTCATTTTGAAGTCACATTCATCATTTTATCAAGGGTTGATCATGATTCATCAAGAAAACTCAATTTGCACAAAGTCAAACTTTCCAAATTAGGGTTTTCAATGAAAAGTCAAGCGAACTTTGTTGAGCATAACTTCTTCATACTTTCTCAAAAAAATTTCCACCACCTCTCATTTTGAAGGAAATTCAATTCTCTACAACTTCATGTCTCACAAGAATGTTCAAAAAATGCTTCATTTTGAAGATATGGATCAAAATATTACAGGTCCTTTTCAAAGTCAACAAAAAGTCAACTTTTGTTTTGAAGATTATTGAGCATGGAAACTCAATTGAGATGAAACCAAATAGGTTGTTTAGAGGAAACCTAGGGCTTTCTAAAATGTCCAAGAACACTAAAACATAAGGAAAATTGAGTAAAATACACCTTGTGCAAGTTGGGCTTTTTTGGACAATTGCACAAAGAGAGATATTTGTCAAAATCCAATTTTTTCCAAATGGGCCTATAATTTTATGATCCAAACTTGTTCATAATATTATTTGTGACCTATTGATGCCTTGCCACGATCACATTCTATTTTTTTGATTTATTTTTGAATTTAAAAGTATTAAATTCAAATTTAAATTAAATAAAATATGAAAACAAGATATATTTTCAAATGGATTGGATTTTTATCAAACTTGAGGTCCAAGATAGCCCACAAAACTTGTCAAATTCGTGCTAGCTTGCATATGGAAGAGAAAATCAAATTTTCAAAAGATTTGATTTTATTTGAAAGGAAATTATTTTTGCATTCAATAGGAGATCTTTTTTCATTCTTTTTGCTCTCATTCCTCACTCTATAAATACCCAACATATTCCACAAAGCCAAGGACGAAACCCTAGCCCTTACAAGCAACCCTAAAATTCCAAAAAATTCATCAAAGTTGTGAAATTCGAATTTCAAATTCCAGCAGGTTTCAAGGTGTTCTAAGCCTTCCATCGTGTTCTTGAGGTTCCCAGGGATCAATACCAATCCTTACTCGAAGCTAAAACTACCCAGAACGTGAAGAACATCAAGCTCCGATTTGGTATTTTTCATAATTTCGATTGCTTATTTCATGCGTTGTTAACTACTTTTGTGTGTTTGTATGGATTCAGTACATCCAATAGGTCATGAATGATGCATCTCATGCAAGCTTAGGCGTAGAAATCTGAATCACCATGGCTAGGGCATTTGAAGCTGTTTGAATCGAACCGGCTTATCCAAGCATTTTCAGGGCAAACGAACACCACCATCGTGTTCGCAGCCCTCGATTTAGGGGGGTAGGGTCCCTCTTTTTTCTTTATTCGCGCTATTTTGCAGGTTCGGGAATATTGTCCTGGAGAAGCGGCCAGAGCTAGGGCTCGTCGTTGACTCGCTGACCGGTGGGCTGGCGGTGAGTTCTCTAATCGTCCATATATCGTCACAGGGTCGACCGCGGTGTTGTGCTTTGAATTCAAAACTCATGACACGTTTACACTTATATTCACACGTTTCCAATTCCACGACACCAAACGCACGTTGGCTGAGTGGTAAAGGCAAGCAGATGGGAAGATTCTCTCAAAGGTCCGTGGTTCGAGCCTGGTCAGGACCAAATATTTTTACTCTTTTACAAACTAACTTACATTTTTATATTTTCTTTAATATTTTCATGTTATTTTAATTTATCTTCAAATATTGTTATCATGCATCTAAAAACACCAAAATATTTCTTTTGCATTATCATCAGAAAATACTTATTTAATTTTAAAATTAAAATTATTATTTTTGCATGCATATTTATTTAATTATTAATTAATCATTTAAATGACTTTTAATTGTTTTTAAATTGCGGATCGATTCGAAAAATTACCAAAATTATCTTATCATATTAATGTCATTACTAACATAAAATTTTCCTCATTCAAAAATATTTGTTTTTATTAACATTTTCCTCTTATGCAATTTCCTCGTATTTCCGATTATGTATCTGTTCACATGTTGTAACGTTTCTGACGATTTTTCTCGCTTTTCTTTTCCAATTATGTAATTTCCTATGGGATGTAATAGGTTAATTAGGGCCTTTATTTTCCGCACTCTTATTATAGCGCTTTAAAGCCATGTAATAGCGTGGACTTTATTTTTCCGCACTTTACATTTCCGCAATTTAATTTCTGCACCCTATAAACTGCTAGTAATTAGGCGTGTATGGCAAGATAAAATTGGACATAGATCACTCATAATTCCAAGATAAAAATATCTGAATTTGACACACTCTTTTCACACATGCACCCCTTAGGGTAATTCTCTCTCGTTGCCTTTACGAATACAAATGGTCAAGTCCCTCGAACGTAGAGGTATTCTAGCACCGTTGCCTTCAAAATAAATCATCATAGTCCCTTCGAAACAAAGATCATAGACCCATGATGTCGCCTACGGATACATGATCTTCACCCTCGATTGTCGCCTACGAAAAATGATGATAGTCCCTTCGAATGTGCTAGGATACTTCCTACAAGTTGCCTTCTGTGACCATCCGACGTCCCTTCGAATGTCCCTTTACATCCAACGAATAGGGTTACCTATCAACTAATGATATGGATAGCACTATTCTAAAGGAAAGTAAAACAACACGAAAACGACCAATTCTGAGTAGGTAATAAGACTTTTAGTTGCTTGCTCAAACAAAATACTTTTCACACCTCACACTTTTGTGAAAGTTCAAACGCTTTTCAAAAATGAAACATTTCCAAACACTTTGTATACATTCCTACATGAATCATTACAAAGTCAAAGCGAAATGCCTTTTCAAAACATTTTTGTCAAACACACAGAAAGCACAATTTTTCAAAAGTGATCTAAGAGCAACTAAGAGCTCGTAGAAAACTACGGATGGAAAGGGGTTCTAATACCTTCCCATTTCATAACCTTCTCCCTTACTCATAATCTAACGAAGGTCTTTTTCTATACTTTTTACCTTCCCTTAATTGGATAAAAGAAAAGTCGGTGGCGACTCTTGCTATCTGCATATTTGTGATACAAAAGTCTCAAAGTCAGCTCACCGTATTCTGAGTGGCGACTCTGGGGAGACACTAAAGAGAATGCCTTAGGGATTTCTAGATCAGTTTTACTGTTTTCTGTTTGACTTGTATGCTTTACTTTAAGGGTTGCTTGGGTATTATACTTGTGGGGGATCCTACACCCAGATCCAGGTTTCCTTAGGTAAGTAGCAATAGATCGTCGCGACCGTTAGGCGTATACCGAAATGGTCAACATGATGGATACGTTAGTGCGACACTTTGGATGTCCTAATACTCTTCATTTCCAAGTTGAGGATAGTATTTGGATTCTGCGTGGTGTCATCAGCACTAACTCAACTTTTAGAACCCTAATTGACCCATCTTGGCCATTAGAAGGTAGTGAGATGGCCGACTTTGGTGCAGACTAAGGTTGGCTGATACTCGATGCTACGCTCATTAAGATCAGACTTTTAGGATATTTTCGGTCGATCACTTGGTAGTCGTATTGAAATAGCGCCTCTGAAAGATCAATGATGTGAGATTCCTAGAACCCGGTTACTATTATAGGACAGGATGAACCAACTCAAACTTTTGGTGGGGTAATCACCTATACCTCATGCGAGCCTTAAACCTAGGCCCATTGTGTGAATTGTTGGTGTGTGCTAAACAGGACATCATGACATCATCGCATTGCATATCATTTCTAACTATTTCAAGGACCTAGGGATTTGTCTTTGCTCTGATTTGTAGGGATTATGGCTTCTAGAAAGACCATCCAAATCAACTTCATGGGCATACCTTCTCAGCTCAAAGAATTGGTTTCAGAAATTCTCGATCACGCCTAGTTTATCAAAAGACATGGTTATCTACTTTACTTGGTTATCTCCGGTTTTGAAGAAGATATGATGCACGTCTTATTCCAGTTCTTTGATCCGAAACACCATTGCTTCACATTCCCAGATTATCAGTTGGTTCCTACCTTGGAAGAGTTCTCTAAGCTACTTGGGATACCTATTCTTGGCCAAATGCCATTCACCGGTTTAGAAAAGGTTCCTAGGTACGAAGACATCGCATCAGCTTTACACCTAAAGCGCTCAGACATTGAAGCCAATTGGGAAATAAAAAGCGGAGTTAAGGGTTTACTTGCTAAGTTCCTAATTAAGAAAGCCCGAGAATTCCTCAAATCTATGAGTTTCCATGCATTCGAAGACATTGTGGCCTTACTAATCTATGGTTTGGTTCTATTTCCTAACTCGGATCAATTCATAGATGTCAACGTCATCAATTTGTTTCTTACTCGCAATCCTGTGCCTACTTTACTCGGAGACATTCTGCATTCTCTCCACACTCGTACTATCAAAAGACAGGGAACTCTCATGTGTTGTATACCGTTACTTTCCTGGTGGTTTATTTCGCACCTTCCTCCATTAGTTTTGAAGAACGAGCAAAGATTGAAGTGGTCTCAAAGGCTAATGTCACTCTCTCACTCAGATATCCGTTGGTGTCTTTTCTCTCAAAAGGACTTCACATTCATTGAGCGTTGTGGACAATTCCCTAATGTACCACTCCTTGGCATAACGGGAGGTATCACTTACAATCCTTCTCTAGCTCTACGTTAGTTTAGTTTTGCTCGAAGAGATGGTCCACATGATATGCTTCTCCAAGACATTGTGTTCGACTACAACCATGATCTCCAGAATTACCATCGAAGGTTCATACACGCTTGGAGCATGGTAAAGAAGACTGATACCAAGACTTTTTGGCACCAAAACTCCATTCCTTGGGAACCTTACCTCAAATGGGTGCAAGCTCGAGCTCAAAACCTCATGATGCCATTCACGCTTGTTCTACCAGTAATTATGGAACCTGTTGCTATAGGTGACGTACCCTATATTGTCCTCCATCCTAACATGCCTACTGATTTTGAAGACTTGAAGAGATCCTGAATTCAGCTTTAGGAAGAAAGGGATACATTCGAAGCTCAATGCTATGCAAGCGAGAAGAAGGTACTAGAGTTGACCAAGCTACTTCACGAGGAGTGGAACATCAACGCCTACCTCGGCACCAAGAGGAAGCGCCCATGGGAGACTTAGAGCTTTAGGATTTATATGCTTTCCTTTTATTGTTTTAAACTATCTTTTGTACTTAAAAAGAAAGAGAATAAAAAGAGAACTAATAAATTTTTGTTCGTGCTTGTTTAACAAATTTAAATCTTTAAGGTCCTTGAAAACATTGCATTGCATTTGCATAAACATCGCATATCATGGCATAACATCTCATAACAGGTACATTGAAGATCGGTTTTCTCATTTTCTCGCTATTTTTTTTAGCAAAAATGGCTCTTGAACAGACTGTCAAAGACCACCAGGCTCAGAATGCTCAATTCCAGGAAATGTTCACTAGCTTGGTCCAAGGCCAAGCAGATCTGAAGAAACTCATCAACAGAAAGAAGAGGGTTGTTGGTGTTCTCAACATGGGTAGACGTTACAAAGGTGGTCCTAAAGTGGTCAGCCGGATAGAGCTCTCAGAAGGGAGTGTGAAGACTAAGGGAAGTGTCAAGGGACATGAAGAAGACCAGCGTGAGCCTGAGAAGGACAAAGAAGATCACTATGATAAAGACCAGTACTCTGATGAAGATGATAAGTACAAGCAACTTGAAGAACGCCTGAATGCTGTGGAAAACCTGAAGATGTCCGGGCTGAATTTTGATGATTTGAGTCTTGTCCCTGGTGTGGTGATTCCTCCCAAGTTCAAAGTTCCTACTTTTGCCAAGTATGATGTCATTTCCTTTCCAAAGCTGCATTTGAAGTCCTATGTTCAGAAGATCAACCCCCACACTGATGACAGAAAGTTGTGGATGCATTATTTTCAAGAGATTTTGTCCGGAACTCAATTGGAGTGGTATTATCAGCTAGAAAAGACCATATCCGTACTTGGAGTGACTTAGCGGATGCTTTCTACAGACAATATGAGTACAATGTTGAATTGACACCCACTTGCATGCAACTACAGAGCATGTCTATGGGTCGTGATGAGAAGTTCAAGGAATATGCTCAAAAATGGAGAGATCTAGCAGGCAGAGTTCAACCACCCTTGTCCCATAGGGAGTTGGTTGATATGTTTGTGGGAACACTGACAGGTCCATTTTTCAATCATCTGATTGGAAACTCTTCATCTGGATTCACCGAGCTGATATTGATAGGCGAGCGCATTGAAGTTGGTATAAAGAGCGGAAACATTCAGATAGAGTCATCTTCAAATGCTGCGAAGAGATCTTTTGGTGGTAAGAAAGAAACTAATGCTGTGTATGGTCAGAAAAGCCGAGCCAAGACCGACCGTGCTCAATCTAAGGGGCGGTGATCTCGATCCTACACCGGCACAACCTCGGCGAGACAACGTGTAGCGAGCAGCGCCAAGAGAGTTTCTGAAGATCAACATGCCGTTGTGTGAGCCTTGCAACACATGTTGAAAGTAGAGTGATTACTTTGAAGGATCCTCCTCAGTGTCAACACTTCCTCTCCGAGATACAATCCTAATGCTAAGTGTGTTTACCACTCCAATAGCCAGGGGCGACAACGACAAGCTGTTGGGCTCACGAAGAACAAGATTCAAGACATGATTGAAGCTAAGCAGTTGAGTTTGACCCTCTGTTGAGACTCGAGATGTGATCAGCGCCTATGCCTAACCATGACAAAAGTTCCAATGCTATTGGCGAGAACTCTACGTTTTCAATATAAATGACTTGACCATTCCTCGATGATTTATTGAAGAATTTTACGCAGCGGTGTCAACAGGATGCCCATAAATTCCGTTGGTGCCCGTACTGCACGATGGTTGTCTTGGTTGAGAAGGCGTGTTCAATGCGTGATGGACAACCGTGAAATACTATTCTTGAAACCACGTGGAGCACGTGTGAAGGCGTGTCTAAGCGAAGATCGAGGATGTGAATGGCGTGCCAAATGTGTGGGATACCTTGGGGCAGCCAAGTGGAAAGTTTGATTACATGGTGAAGTATACTATTCCTGAGAGCTACAAGATTCCTATTGAAGATGTTAAGGCAACCGGATGGGGTGACGATTTCCTAGAAGACTATGCTGATGTTAACACAATAAGGATTTCCTCTGCTGATCCTGTTGTCATACCCCAAAATTTGCCCTCCATCTACTCAAGAGATTTCATACATCTATGCTCAAGGATTCCTCAAGAGTTGATCAGACAAACTCTCTCCTAGACAATCAACCCAAACTAGGGTTTGGTATCTCTCAAGTCAAGATGGACTTCCAATACTTCCAATGGTCTTCATGCCTCCTCATATGCTTCAAAGATTCTCCATGTCAAGTTTCAAGCTTCACAAGTCATGTTTCCTCAGACAATTGCTCAGATGGTTGAAAATCAGTTGTATTGGACAAAAAGTCAACTGTGGTCAACATACAGTCAAACTTCATAATTTTTGGTCAACATCCTCATTTTGAAGTTAAATTCATCATTTGATCAAGGGTTGATCATGATTCATCAAGAAAACTCAAGATTTGCTCAAAAGTCAAACTTTCTAAATTAGGGTTTCTAGGTGAAAAGTCAACTGAACTTTGACTAATCATAACTTCTCATACTTTCTCGAAATTTTCCACCACCTCTTGTTTTGAAGGAAATTCAATTCTCTACAACTTCATGTCTCACAAGAATGTCCAAAAATGCTTCATTTGAGAGGTATAGCTCAAAACATTCTGAGGTCATTTTCAAAGTCAACAAAAGTCAACTTTTGCTTTGAAGATATATTGAGCATGGTAACTCAATTAAGATGAGAACAAAACGGTTGGTTAGAGGACTCTTAGAGCTTTCCAAAAGTCCAAGAACACTCAAAATGTGGAAAATTGAGCAAGATACACCATTCAGTTGGGCGATTTTGACAATTGCACAAAAGGACATTTTGGTCAAAATGCAAAATTTTCCAAATGGGCCTAAAATATTTTGATCCAAACTTGTTCATGACAATATTTTTGACCCATAAATGCTTAACCTTGGTGATTTTCTATTTTTATGATTTATATATGAATTTTATAACATTTAATTCAAAATAAATTATATAAAATATGAAAATTAAGTTTTTCAAAAGGAATGGATTTATATCTTTCTTAAAGTCCAAGAAGCCCAATATTCATACCAAATTCGTGGTAGCCATGGCATTCATGAGAAAATCAATTTTTCAAATATTTGATTTGTTTTAAATGGAAAATATTTGCACATTGATGGAGCAATCTTTTTTCACTCCTTTTGCCATCCAAACTTTCTCTATACATGCTCAGCAAGATCACAAGCAAACGAGACGAAACCCTAGCTCTAGCTAAACCCTTATTTTGCCAAATTTTTCAAAGGATTGTTAATTTTCGAGTTTTATTCTCCAAGCACTTTCAGCCCTCAAAAACCACTTCATTGTCTTCAGGAGGTAAGTTTGAGTAAGTACACACTCTTGCCAATGGTTAAAGCAGGCTGAATCGATGCATATCCATACATACATATTCAATATTTTCTTGATTTTGCACTTTTATTATCTGCTCGTTTTCATTGATTCTAATGCGTTTATCATGATCATGAGATGCCAAGGGACGTCACGGGCAATCGTGCTTGAGTTTGAACGTCAAAATCGTGAGATGCCATGTTTAGGGCTTTTGGTTGTTGAGCTTGAATCGATAGCTGCGGTGTTTTCAATCGGCTGAGACCACCAATGGATTCGTAGGGTCCGATTTAGGGATAGGTCTTTCTTTTCCATTTATTTGCGTATTTTCTTGTTTCGATTTGGTCAGGAGAAGGCAATAGGAGCTAGGGCTCAGTCGTGACAGGTTGACTCAGGATGCATGGGTGGCACGATCGTGCGTTCTGATTCGCTCTCTCTTTCCACCTTGGCCCCACGCGTGCTGACTTTGATTTTCAAATACTCCTGACGCGTCATCACTCAAAAGCTTTGGATTTTGTCTTTTCCAACACAAAGTGCAAGCTGGCCTAGTGGTTAAGGCATTCCATTTCGATACTCTCCATGTCACGAGTTCGAATCCCGGCAAGCGGTTTTGGTTTCTTTTTCTCAAACTTTCAACTTTTCAATATTTTTCTATTTTCTTTTTATTTTAATATTTTTGCATGTTATTTTAATTTCTTTTCATATTTTATTTCTGCATTAAAAAATTATCAAAAATTAATTTTCTTTTTGCATTTGTTTTCAGAAAACCTTTATTTAATTTAATAAATTTAAAAATATAATTTTGCATGCATATTTATTTTATTCATAATTTTGCATTTAATTACTTTTAATTCATTTTAAATTATTAAATTGCATTCAAAAATCCCAAAAATTATTTTAGCATATTTATGTTATTTCCGCATGTCATATTTTCCGATTAAAACTTGCATTTTTTAACATTTTTCTCTTATTCGATTCATCTTGTATTTTCGATTTCTCATTCTTTTCGGAGTTGATCAGATTCAGACGATTCTTCTTTATCATTTTATTTTTTCCAATAATGTAACTGTATATGGGATGTAATAGTTTAAATTAGGTTTTTATTTTCCGCAAGCTTAAATTATGTATTTGCCCCAAAGTCTTGTAATAGCGTAGGACATTTACCTTTCCGCACCTTTACATTCCGCATTTTAATTTCCGCACTCTATCAATTGCTAGTAACTAGGCGTGTATAGCAAGATAATAATGAACATAGCCCACTAATTTGCAAGATAAAATACTTGAAATCAACACACTTCTTTCACACACGCACCCCTTAGGATAATTCTCTCTCGATGCCTTTCGATTTAAAATGGTCATGTCCCTCGAACGTAGAGGTATTCTAGCACCGTTGCCTTCCAAACAAATCATCATAGTCCCTTGATACAAAGATCATAGACCCATGATGTAGCCTCCGAATACATGATCTTGACCCTCGATTGTCGCCTCTGAAAATGATGATAGTCCCTTGAATGTGCTAGGATACTTCCTATAAGTTGCCTTCTATGACCATCGATGTCCCTTGAATGTCCGCTTACATCCAGCGAATGGAGCTACCTACTAATTAATGGTATGGCTAGCACTATTCTAAAGGAATGTAGAGTACAACAAAGCGACCAATTAAGTGGGTAAATAAGTCTTTTAGTTGCTTGCTCTAAAATCAAATGCTTTTCACACACACTCTTTTGCAAAGTTCAATTTCTTTCAAAAATAAAACATTTCGAACACTTTGTATACACTCCTACATGAGTCATTACAAAATCAAAGCGAAATGCCTCTTTTCAAAACATTTTGTCAAACACAGAAAGCAATTTTAAAAAGTGATCTAGAGCAACTAAGAGCCGTAGATAACTACGGATGGAAAGGGTGCTAATACCTTCCCTTTTCATAACCATTCTCCGAACTTCGAGAATCTAACGAAGGTCTTTTCTATACTTTTACCTTCCTTAATTAGATAAAAATAAAAGTCGGTGGCGACTCTTGCTATCCGCACATTTGGATACAAAATTCCTACAAAGTCGAGTTCACGTATCACAGGCTGGCGACTCTGAGGAGTCCCTTAAAGAGAATTGCCTTAGGGATTTCTAGATCATTTTACCGCTTTTGTTTGACTTGTATGCTTTATCTTTAAGGGTTGCTTGGGTATTATATTGTTGGGATCCTACACGGATCCGGTTTCCTTTTAGGTAAGTGGCATTAGATCATCGCGACCGCTAGGCGTATAACTAAGCGGTCAACATGATGGCTACGTTAGCGTGACACTTTGGTTGTCCCGATACTCTTCATTCCCAAGTTGAAGATAGTATTTGACTTATGCGTGGTGTCATCAAGCGCTAACTAAACTTTTAGAACCTTAATTGACCCATCTTAACCATTAGAAGGTAGTGAGATGGCGGCTTTAGTGGACTAAGGTTGGTTGATACTCGATGCTACACTCATTGAGATTAGACTTTTGGGACATTTTCGATCGACCACTTGGCGTCGTATTGAAATAAGCTCCTCGAGAAAGATCGTGATATGAGATTCCTAGAACCCGGTTACTATTATAGGGCGGGATGAACCAACTCAAACTTTTGGTGGGGTAATCACCTATACCTCATGCAAGCCTTAAACCTAGGCTCATTGTGTGAATTGTTTGTGTGTGCTAAACATGACATCATGACATCATTCGCATTGCATATCATTTCTAACTATTTCAAGGACCTGGGGATTTATCTTTGCTCTATTTTGTAGGGATTATGGCTTCTAGAAAGACTATCGAATCAACTTCATGGGTGTCCTTCTCTCAAAGAATTGGTTTGAAATTCCCGACCATGCTCGGTTCATCAAAAGACATGGTTATCTACTTGATTTGGTTATCTCGGTTTTGAAGAAGATATGATGCATGTCCTATTCCAATTCTTGATCCGAAACACCATTGCTTTACATTCCAGTTATCGATTGGTTCCTACCTTAGAAGAATTCTCTAAGTTACTTGGGATACCTATTCTTGACCAAATGCCATTCACGGTCTAGAAAAGGTTCCTAAAATCGAAGACATTGCATCGCCTTACATCTTAAGCGTTCGGACATTGAAGCCAATTGGGAAACTAGAAGTGGAGTTAAGGGTTTACTTTCCAAGTTCTTAATCAAGAAAGCGAGAATTCCTCAAAGTTATGAGTTTCCATGCATTTGAAAACATTGTGGCCTTATTAATTTATGGTTTGGTTCTATTTCTAACTCGGATCAATTCATAGATATCAATGCCATCAAGTTGTTCCTTACCATGATCCGATGCCTACTTTACTTGGAGACATCCTACATTCTCTCCACACTCGTACTACTAAGCGACAAGGAACTCTCATGTGTTGTATACCGTTACTTTCAAGGTGGTTTATTTTGCACCTTCCTCCATCAGTTTTGAAGAATGAACAAAGGTTGAGATGGTCTCAAAGACTAATGTCACTCTCTCATTCAGATATCCGTTGGAGCCTTTTCTCTCAAAAGGACTTCATATTCATTGAGCGTTGTGGAGAATTCCCTAATGTACCACTTCTTGGTATAAGGGGAGGTATTACTTACAACCCTTCTTTAGCCCTACGTCAGTTTGGTTTTGCTCGAAAAGATTGTCCACATGATATGCTTCTCCAAGATGTTGTGTTCGACTACAACCACGATCTCGAGTTACAAGCGAAGGTTCATACAGCTTGGGGCATGGTAAAGAAGGCGATACCAAGACTTTGGGGCACCGAACTCCATTCCTTGGGAACCTTACCTCAAATGGGTGCAAGCTCGAGCTCAAAACCTCATGATGCCATTCACGCTGTTCTACCGAATTATGGAACTGTTGCTATAGGTGATGTACCTATCTTGTTCTCCATCACGACGCCTCTTGATTTTGAAGACTTGAAGAGATCACGGATTATTTCAAGGAAGAGGGATACCTTTGAAGCTCGATGCTATGCAAGCGAGAAGAAAGTGTTAGAGTTGACCAAGCTATTTCATGAGGAGCGAAGCATCAATGCCTACATCGGCACCAAGAGGAAGCGTCCATGGGAGACTTAGAGCTTTAGGATTTATATGTTTTTCTTTTATTGTTTTGATCTATCTCTTGTACTTAAAAGAAAAAGAATAATAAGAAAGTACTAATAAATGTTTGTTCATTGTTTGTTTAACAAATTTAAATCTCTTAGGTCCTTGAAAACATTGCATTGCATTCGCATAAACATTGCATATCATAGCATAACATCGCATCACAGGTACATTGGAGATTGGTTTTCTCATTTGCTCGCTATTTATTTTAGCAGAAATGGCTCTTAAGCGATCCGTCAAAGATCTCAAGCTCGAGAATGCTCGGTTTGAGATGTTCACCGGTTTGGTCCAAGGCCAAGAAGATTTGAAGAAGCTCATCAACAAGAAGAAGGTTGTTGGTCTCCTCACATGGGTATAAAGGTGGTCCTAAGGTGGTCGGTATTGAGCTCTCTGAAGGAAGTGTCCATCTTGGGGAAAGTAACAAGGGTGATGGTGAAGGCGGTCGGCTGAGCTTGAGAACTATGATGATGGCCAATACGAAATGATGACAAGTACAAGCAACTTGAAGATCGATGAATCTTGTGGAAACTGAAGATGTCAGTGAATTTTGATGATCGAGACTTGTTCTGGTGTTGTGATTCCTCCCAAGTTCAAAATTCAACTTTTGCCAAGTATGATGGCATGTCTTGCCCAAAGTGCATTTGAAGTCCTATGTCGAAGATCAATCCCACAGCAGAAAGTTGTGGATGCACTATTTTCAAGAGTTTGTTGGAACCGGATGGAATGGTACTATCGCTAGAGAATGGCCGTATCCGTACTTGGGTGATTTGGTGATGCTTTCTAAGCGGTATGAGTACAATCTTGAATTGACACCCTCGCATGCAACTACAAAGCATGTCTATGGGTCGTGATGAGAAGTTCAAGGGTATGCTCGAGTGGAGAGACCTAGCGAGTTCAACCACCCTTGTCCAATAGGGTTTGGTTGATATGTTCATGGGGACAGCAGGCCGTTCTTCAATCATCGATTGGAAACTCTTGATAGGATTCAAGTGATCTTGACAATGACGTGTTGAAGTTTGGTATCAAGAGTGGGAAGATTCGAGATAGAGACATCTTAAATCTCGAAGAGATCTTTTGGTGGTAAGAAAAGAAGCAAATGTTGTGTATGGTCGGAAAAGCCGAGCCAAGACCGAGTGCTCAATCGTAGGGGCGGTTGTGATCTCGATCCTACATCGGCCAACCTCGGCAAGACAACGTGCGAGCGCTCCCGAAGGCGTTTCTGATCAACATGCCATTTCAAGCCTTGCAACACATGTTGAAAGCGGTGATTACCTTGAGGATCCTCCTCGAATGTCAATACCTCCTCTCAGAGTACAATCCTAATGCTAAGTGTGCTTACCATTCCAATAGCCGGGACATATCACGATGATTGTTGGGCTCACGAAGAACAAGATTCAAGATATGATTGAAGCTAAGCGGTTGAATTTGATCCTCTATTGAGACTCGAGATGTGATCAACACGCCTATGCCTAACCATGACAAGGGTTCCAATCTTTGTTGGTGATGATACTTATGTTTTCAACATAGATGACTTGACCATTCCTCGATGGTATTAAGAAGAATTTGTTGCAAGCGGTGTCAACCGGGATGCCCGGCGTCGTTGGTGCCCGTCCGATGGTTGTGCTTGGTTGAGAAGGCGTGTTCGATGCATGATGGATAAGTGAGATACTATTTACGAAACCACTGCAGGCGTGTGAAGAAATGTCTAAGTTGAAGATTGACAATGCAGATGAAGCGGTACCATCGTATGGGATACCTTGGGGCAGCCAAGTGGAAAGTATGATTACATGGTGAAGTACTTCATTCACGAGAGTTACGATTCCTATTGAAGATGTTAAAGCGGGATGGGGTGACGATTTCCCGAAGACTATCTTGATGTTAACACGATAAGGATTTCCTCTGTGACCACATGCCTAGCGTGGCACCTCTCATTATCACTTCTCCAGGCCGTTCCATATTCCTCGACAAGGTTATCCCTTGGAATTATGGGTGATGTTTACTATCATGGCGTCGAGCAAGACCTCGACCATTGAAGATCTTACGGTTGAAGCTACCATTCGACATTGACAACATCAGGATCAAGTAAAGTGACGAATCGGAAGAGTACTCTCTCGGATATCTCTCCTCCAAAGACACGCGACTCCGGCTCGCATTCCGGCTATTCAATCCATTCCCCAGCTAGAGGAAAGCACGGTGACTCATCACTGCTCGACAGTACCAAAGGAAGTTCTTGAAGACACCTCCAAACAAGAAATGGAGGAAAGAAGATTATCAAGAAGAGTGACTACAATGTTGTGGAGCAGTTGGGACAGAACTCGTCCAAGATCTCCATCTTGCTGCTCTTGTGCTCCGAGGCTCGTACTAATGCCTTGGTGAAGTTTACGAAGCTCAAGTACCTCAAGACACTACCATGACCGGTTTGAAGTTTGTATTGCTGCTTTGGCAACAACGGCCTAGGCTTCTCGATGTTGATTTAACTCCTGGGAAAAACACAACAAAGCCTTGCACATCTACTGAATGCAAGGCACTACATTATCTCATGTTTTAGTGGATACGGTTACTTTGAATATCCTTCAAGGCGCTTTTGATCGACTTGATGTCAAAGGGTTGGTTACGAGACCCGGTGACATTATTGTGAGAGCTTTTGATGGTTCTAAGCGAGCGATGCTTGGAAACTCTCTGCACTGTTAAAGTCGGTTCCCGACTTTTGACTCTACTTTCTTTGTCATGGACATCCGTCCGACTTATTCTTGCCTACTTGGGCCCTTGGATACATGGGGCGGTACCTCTACCTTGCATCGAGCTGAAGTGTCCGGTGAAAGGAAGGTTGTTACGGTGTGTGGTGAAGAAGAGTATATAGTCGGTCATCTGTCATTCCGATACCTCGAGATGGAAGGTGAATTCTTGAGACTCCTGTCAAGCTTTTGAAACAATACCCGGACTCATGCTGTTGACTCTCATCACTCCACGAAGTTACAAAGCTCCTCCTAGGATGGCCTCATTGAAAGATGCTCAGTGCTTTGTTGAAGAAGGTAGTACTATTTGGGGTCGGCTCCCGATCTTCCTTTCAAATTTGACAAGGCGGTTTAGGCTTCACCATCAAGTCGAAGATGATACGCCGCGAATGTGACCAACTTCCTTTCCGCATCGGCAGTGGAATCCATGCTATAGAAGGCGACAACAACGGCTCGACATCGGCAAGTGGATCTTCGACTCGGATCATGGGCTCGGCAATTGGAAGGCGAAGGCGTCATACCAATCTCCTTTAGTCGGGAGTAATTGCTCTTGTTTTGTTTTGCTTGTATTTCTTTATGTTTTGAACAATAAACTTTGAAAGCCTAGTGCCTTGCACATCATGGCTCGTTGCGAGGTTATTATCATCGTTTGCGTATTTTCATTCAATAAATCGTTGGACTTTTGCATTCAATTGTTTGTTTTCTTTCTTTACTTTATCACCCTTCAAAAGCTATGTGTTCTTACACACACCCGTGATACAACTGAATCACTCACGAATCTCGTTAATATGACTATGCTAGTGCTAAATATGACTTGATAATCCGATCTACCAAGCCGAAGGCGAAAGATTGTGAAGTGCCGGAGAACTTGCCGGTTGCTACAACAAGAAGAGCGAGTTATCTGACCACCGAAGAGCAAGTTGAGGTTGTGAATTTGGGTACTAGCGAAGGCAGAAAAGAGATCAAGATAGGGTGGATCTTGAGAATAGTGTTAAAGAAAGGTTGGTTCGGATGCTACGAGACTATATTGAGGTTTTGCTTGGTCATACGAAGACATGCAGGGGTTGGACATTGATATTGTGGTACAGATTGCCGACAAAAGAAGGTTTTCCCGGTGAAGCAGAAGGTTAGTCGTCACGAGATGTCGAGAAAAATCAAAGCGAAGTTATGAAGCAGTTCACGCCGTTTCTAGCTATTACTTCTTATCCACGTGGGTTGCAAATGTGGTACCGTGCCAAGAAGGATGGCAAAGTGAATGTGTGTGGATTAGAGATCTGAACAAAGCGAGTCAGAAAGGCGATTTCCCACTTCCTCATATTGATGTTACGGTTGACAACAGCTTTCGGCATAAGGTTTTCTCCTTCATGGATGGTTTCTCGGTTACAATCGGATCAAAATGGCTCCGAAGACATGGAAGACTACTTTTGTTACGTGGTGGGGCACTTCTGCTACAAGGTTATGCCGTTCGGATTTGAAACGCGGGCGCCACTTATCGGTGCTATGGTGACATTGTTTCATGACATGATTCATCACGAGATAGAGGTCTCGTCGGCGACATGATAGCTCGATCCTGGAAGAAGAACATCTTGATCATTTGCGAGCTTTTGAGGTTGAAGAAGCAGTTGAGACAATCAACAAGTGCACCTTTGGGTCGGATCAGGAAAACTCTTAGGGTTTGTTGTTAGTGGAAGGTGAGGTTGACCACCAAGGTTAAAGCCATTCAAGAGATGCCGCACCCCTTGAGAGAAGGAAGTCGGAGGTTTCTTGGGCGATTAAATTACATTGCCGATTCATTGCACACTAGCGCTACTTGTGAGCCAATCTTCAAGTTACTTAAGAAAGATCAAGTAGTGGAATGGAATGGCGATTGCCGGATCGCTTTTGACAAAATCAAGGAGTACCAATCCTCTATCACGATGCCGCTTAGAAGGAAGACCTCTTATCATGTACTGCGATGTTAGAGAACTCAATGGGGTGTGTGTTGGGGCAACATGGCAGTGCAGTCGAAAAGAGCATGCAATATACTACCTTAGCAAAAGTTTACCGTTGTGAAACAAGATACTCACAGCTCGAGAAAACTTGCGCTTTAACTTGGGCTGCTCGCCTAAGGCGATATATGTTGACTCACACTACCTTGTTGATTTCTAAGATGGATCAATAAAATACATATTTGAGAAACCACTCTCTCGGAAGAATAGCAAGATGGCAAATGATCTTGACGAATATGACATCGGTACACTTCTCGAGCGATCAAAGGAAGTGTAGTAGCGATCATTTGGCTCATCAAGCCGTAGATGACTATCGAGTCTATGCGGTTCAATTTCAGACGAAGATGTTTTACTAGTTCTGATTGTGAAGAACCGAGGCCAGACGAAGGACACGAACAAGGATCGATGGACCATGGTTTTGATGGAGCCTCAAGCGCTTGGCAATGGCATTGGCGCCATCATTACATCCCTGATACACATACGCCTTTCACCGCGATTATGTTTGATTGCACGAACAACATGGCGAGTCTGAAGCGTGCATCATGGGTCTTAAAGCCGCTATTGACTTAGAATCAAGTTCTTACAAGTGTATGGAGACTCGACTTTGGTGATCGATCGGATAAAGGCGAGTGGGATCGAAGCATCGAATCTCATTCCATATCGAGCATGTTTTGAGTTTGATTCCCTTGAAGAAATCACTTTTGATCATATTCCACGAGAAGAGAATCGGTTGGCGGAGCGTTGGCTACTATGTCATCTATGTTCAAGGTTAGATGGGACAACGAGGCTCCCCGGATCATCATTGAGAAGTTGACGAACAACGTATTGTTATGAGCTTGATACGGAGAGAAACCTTGGTACTATAGCGTGAAGAGGTATCTTGAGACTCGGGAATATCCATGAGGCATACATCAATGATAAGAAGTTCATGAGAAGATTTGCATCCAAATTCTTCCTCGACAGCGACATCTATATACAAGCCACGACTTGTGCTTACTCCGTATGTAGACGAGAAAACAACAATCGTATCATGGAAGAGTTACGAAGGCGCATTTGGTACCCACTCCGATGGACACACCATGGCTAAGAAGATTTTGAGAGCAGGTTACTATTGGTCCACCATGGGCGATTGTCACCGCTATGCTCGATCTTGTCACAAGTGCGGTTATGCGGACAAAGTGCACGTCCGGTACCTCTGAATGTTTTAACTTCTCCTTGGCCTTTTGCAATGTGGGGCATTGACATGATCGGAGAAATCAAGCCCACGACTTCAATGGACATCGTTTCATCCTTGTGGCAATTGATTATTTCACCAAGTGGGTGAAGCGACCTCGTTCATCATTACTAAGAATGTTGTGGCTCGATTCATCAAGCATAATCTTATCATCGGTATGGCACTCCGAAAGGATTATCACGAGATAATGGTTCCAATCTCAACAATAAGATGATCTTGAACTACTGCGCAATTCAAGATCAAGCATCACAATTCTTCTCCATATCGGCCTAAGATGAGCGTAGCGATGGAAGCCGCCAATAAGAACATTAAGAAGATTATCTGAAGATGGCGTGACTTACAAAGATTGGCATGAGATGTTACCATTTGCTCTTCATGGTTATCGCTTTTCAACACGAACATCAGCGAGCAACCCCTTCTCTCTTGTATCACGGTATGGGCCGTCTTACCCATCGAGGTTGAGATACCCTCGACGAGTCCTCAAGGCGAGTTAGGTGAAGGCGATTGGGTTCGAGACTCGCCTTGACCAGTTAACTTGATTGATGAGAAGCGACTCGCGTCCATACGCCATGGGCGGTTATCGAGCGAATGATTAGAGCATTTAACAAGAAGGTCAAGCACCGAGTCTACCAAGTCGGTGATTTAGTAGTCAGCGCATCATTCTTCCAAGGTGATCGAGGGGCAAATGGACTCCCACCTCGAGGACCGTTTGTAGTCAAGGCGATATTTTCGGCGGAGCTATGATACTTAGCACCATGGATGGTGAAGACTTCCCACACCCTGAGCGGACATAGTCAAAAATACTACGCATAAAGAGACCCGCTAGGTCGATTGGCCTAGGCAAAATAAGGGCATCTGGCGAACCAAAGGGTTCGGGCAAAGTTAAGGATATATACAAAACATGTACACCCGAGTCGAAAACACGAAAGGCGGCTTGGGCAAAAGGTATCGGTGGGCGAAAACCGAAAGGCGGTCTAGGCAAAGTTAGGGATTTAAGCGTACGACTATGTCTCTTCGGATCACTTGAGACTACATCGGCATTCAAGGTTCAAATGGCGAAGATCGGTCTACTCACTTTCTCTTGACAAGGAGATGAGATAGTCAAAATATATGAGTACTAGCATAGTTGGAACTTAACGAGATTGTTTCATAGCTTTTTACCTTTCTTGTGTACAAACTACTTGGCCATATGCCACCTTTCAAATAAGCATAAATTCTTTCTCTTTACAATTCTTGTTGTTGTCGTTTGCAATAAGTCCAACGTTTGCTTTGAATGACTATCATTTGACAATAAAATCTAATCACAACATACGAAAAGTGAACATACAAAGTACTTACTACGGGCTCCACAATTGGGACGGCGGCGAAAGTCACCAAAGCATTCCCACAAAGCATGATCCTGCCAAGGTGTCACTCAAACACAAATTCCCAGTGAGCAAAGGAATCCACAGTGCAATTCCACTCGACTAAGTAAGTTACATCGGTCTCAGCGGTAACACCTCACCCCGGTCAAGGTATTTATCCCCGAGTATCTCTCGTCCTTTCCTTTTTCCGTAGCGGTATCGGACGAACTTGGTCGAGATAGTGCATCGGACTACATCTTCATTCCCGACCTAAGATTACAACGGGTTCTGGCTCTTCAACCCTCCCGAACTACCAAATGCTCTCGTGAGATCTACACTCGGGTCCCAGTGGGCGCCTCCTAAATTTCCTCGGCGGGATCTACATGAGGTCCCCAACGGATCGCCTCCCGATTCTCCTCGGCAGGGGTCTATATAGGATCTCCAACAACGAGCTTCTCAAATCTCTACCTTCATCAATATCTAGGCCCAAGACTTGGTCGAGATAGTGCATCGGAGGAATCTCGGATATCTTTCTTCTCTTTCAAAGCGGGTTCTCACTTACTCGGTTCCCCAGCGAAGTTAGAAATCCTCAAGCAGAACATCCATCTTCTTCAAGATGGATATGTTTTGAAATACCGACATCTATCATTCATACATTTCTCATAAAGTCATAATTCATGCATATGTCATTCATATACAGCATCATGCATCATACTTTGCATAAAACTAACAATATTCTATCAAAGTTCCTCTTGTTTTCTCCAAAGCAGTGTGATCGCGGCCTTAAGCAGGTCGAGATTAAGCCCCGAACCGCGGAAAACTATCGAAAGACCGCCCTTGGCGTCCTCAAACAGTCGAGATTAAGCCCGAATCGGCGGAAAACTATCAGAAGGACGACCTCGGTTATCCTCCGATGCGAGGCAATGGATCAACACCGATACAACAGAAGCTATCCACATTTTGCCAACTACAATCTCCCTCGAGTAATCGGACGAAGATTTATTACGATCCCTTATTATCAGCGGCAACTACAGTCTAGCGTGCGACTCGGTTGCCTTGGATGGCATCTTAAGCCCATCTCCGACTACTTATCAACAGTGCTTCACTTTCAGAATGCTGCATATATGGTTAAAAATAAATGCAAACCAGTAACTTCATTCAGACAATGAGCACGAAGTCTAACGTAGGACTACCTCCAGATGGCATCTTAAGCCCATCTCCATGATCCTTCGGAAGCGACTACGAGCCTAGCGTCGGCTCACTCCCGGCATCGATCTTTCGGGATGGCATCTTAAGCCCATCCCCGTCAATTCTCCTATCGACATTCTCGAGTCTAGCGTACGACTCATACCCCAGCTTCTCCAAATGGCATCTGTAAGCCCATTCCCGCATCATCCACCAACAGCGAGTGCAAATTTTCAGGTGTACTCGAGTGTTCAATCATCTTCTACTTCCAGGTCACGAAAGACAAGCGTGTCAATCTAACCCTCGGTACAAGAAGATTGAGCAGGGGCATTGTCATACCCCAAAATTTTCCCTCCATCTACTCAAGAGATTTCATACATCTATGCTCAAGGATTCCTCAAGAGTTGATCAGACAAACTCTCTCCTAGACAATCCATCCAAACTAGGGTTTGGTATCTCTCAAGTCAAGATGGACTTCCAATATTTCCAATGGTCTTCATGCCTCCTCATATGCTTCAAAGATTCTCCATGTCAAGTTTGAAGCTTCACAAGTCAAGTTTCCTCAGACAATTGCTCAGATGGTTGAAAATCAGTTGTATTGGACAAAAAGTCAACTGTGGTCAACATACAGTCAAACTTCATAATTTTTGGTCAACATCCTCATTTTGAAGTTACATTCATCATTTGATCAAGGGTTGATCATGATTCATCAAGAAAACTCAAGATTTGCTCAAAAGTCAAACTTTCTAAATTAGGGTTTTAGGTGAAAAGTCTGTGAACTTTGGTGATCATAACTTTGTCATACTTTCTCAGAAATTTTTCCACCACCTCTTGTTTTGAAGGAAATTTAATTCTCTACAACTTCATGTCTCACAAGAATGTCCAAAAAATGCTTCATTTGAGAGGTATAGCTCAAAACATTACAGGTCATTTTCAAAGTCAACAAAAAGTCAACTTTTTGCTTTGAAGATATATTGAGCATGGTAACTCCAATTGAGATGAGATGAAAAAGGTTGGTTAGAAGACTCTTAGAGCTTTCCAAAAAGTCCAAGAACACTCAAAAATGTGGAAAATTGAGCAAGATACACCATTCACAAGTTGGGCAATTTTGGACAATTGCACAAAAGGACATTTTGGTCAAAATGCAAAATTTTCCAAATGGGGCTAAAATCTTTTGATCCAAACTTGTTCATGACAATATTTTTGACCCATAAATGCTTGACCTTGGTGATTTTCTATTTTTATGATTTATATTTGAATTTTATAACATTTAATTCAAAAATAAATTATATAAAATATGAAAATTAAGTTTTTTTTCAAAAGGAATGGATTTATATCTTTCTTAAAGTCCAAGAATGCCCAATATTCATACCAAATTCGTGCTAGCCATGGCATTCATGAGAAAATAAATTTTTCAAATATTTGATTTGTTTTAAATGGAAAATATTTGCACATTGATGTAGCAATCTTTTTTCACTCCTTTTGCCATCCAATCTTTCTCTATAAATGCTCAGCAAGATCACAAGCAAACGAGACGAAACCCTAGCTCAAGCCAAACCCTTATTTTGCCAAATTTTTCAAAGGATTGTTAATTTTCGAGTTTTATTCTCCATGCACTTTCAGCCCTCAAAAAGCATTTCATTGTCTTCAGGAGGTAAGTTTGAGTAAGTACACACTCTTGCCAATGGTTAAAGCAGGCTGAATCGATGCATACCATACATACATATTCAATATTTTCTTGATTTTGCACTTTTATTATCTGCTCGTTTTCATTGATTCTAATGCTTTTATCATGATCATGAGATGCCAAGGGACCGATCTGGGCAATCGCTGCTGAGTTTGAACGTCAAAATCGTGACATGCCATGTTTAGGGCTTTTCGGACTGTTGAGCTTCGAATCGATAGCTGCAGGTGTTTTCAATCGAAAGTGAGACCACCAATGGATTCGTAGGGTCCGATTTAGGGGATAGGGTCTTTCTTTTCCATTTATTTCGTATTTTTCTTGTTTCGATTTGGTCAGGAGAAGGCGGCCGGAGCTAGGGCTCGGCGTCCTGACGAGTTTGACTCGGCGATGCATGGGTGGCGATCGTGCGTTACGATTAACTCTCTCTTTCCACAGGCCCCAGCGTCTTGACTTTGATTTTCAAATACTCTGCGTCATCACTCAAAAGCTTTGGATTTTGTCTTTTCAACACAAAGTGCAAGGCGGCCTAGTGTTTAAGGCATTCTTTGTTTCGAGATACTCTCCCATGTCGAGTTCGAATCACCTTTTAGCGGTTTTGGTTTCTTTCTCAAACTTTCAACTTGTCAATATTTTTCTATTTTCTTTTTATTTTAATATTTTTGCATGTTATTTAATTTCCTTTCATATTTTATTTGCATTAAAAATTATCAAAATTAATTTTCTTTTTGCATTTTTTTCGAAAAGCTTTATTTAATTTAATAAATTTAAAAATATAATTTTGCATGCATATTTATTTTATTCATAATTTTGCATTTAATTACTTTTAATTCATTTAAATTATTAACTTGCATTCAAAAATCCCAAAAATTATTTTAGCATATTTATGTTATTTCAGCATGTCATATTTTTCCGATTAAAAACTTGCATTTTCTAACATTTTTCTCTTGTTCGATTCATCTCGTATTTTAGATTTCTCATTCTTTTCTGTTGATCCGATTCGAGACGATTCTTCTTTATCATTTTATTTTTCCAATAATGTATTGTATATGGGATGTAATAGTTTAAATTAGGTTTTATTTTCCGTAAGCTTAAATTATGTATACGCCCAAAGCCTTGTAATAGCGTAGGACATTTACCTTTCGCACCTTTACATTCGCATTTTAATTTCCGCTATCAATTGCTAGTAACTAGGCGTGTATGGAAAGATAATAATGAACATAGCCCACTAATTTGCAAGATAAAATACTTGAAATCAACACACTTACACACACCTTAGGGTAATTCTCTCGATGCCTTTCGATTTAAAATGGTCATGTCCCTCGAGCGTAGAGGTATTCTAGCACCGTTGCCTTCAAACAAATCATCATAGTCCCTTGATACAAAGATCATAGACCCACGATGTAGCCTCCGAATACATGATCTTGACCCTCGATTGTCGCCTCGAAAATGATGATAGTCCCGAATGTGCTAGGATACTTCCTACAGATTGCCTTCTATGACCATCCGATGTCCCTTCGAATGTCCGCTTACATCCAGCGATGGAGCTACCTACTAATTAATGGTATGGCTAGCACTATTCTAAAGGAATGTAGAAGTACAACAAAGCGACCAATTAAGGTGGGTAAATAAGTCTTTTAGTTGCTTGCTCTAAAAATCAAATGCTTTTCACACCACACTCTTTTGCAAAGTTCAATTTCTTTCCAAAATAAAACATTTCGAACACTTTGTATACACTCCTACATGAGTCATTGCAAAATCAAAGAAATGCCTCTTTTCAAAACATTTTGTCAAACACAGAAAGCAATTTTAAAAAGTGATCTAGAGCAATTAAGAGCCGTAGATAACTACGGATGGAAAGGGTGCTAATACCTTCCTTTTTCATAACCATTCTCCGAACTTCGAATCTAACGAAGGTCTTTTTCTGTACTTTTACCTTCCCTTAATTGGATAAAAATAAAAGTCGGTGGCGACTCTTGCTATCCGCACATTTAGATACAAAATTCCTACAAAGTCAGTTCACCGTATCACACCTGTGCCTAGAGTGGCACCTCTCATCATTACTTCTCCCAGACCAGTTCCATATTCCTCTGACAAAGCTATCCCTTGGAACTATGAAGCTGAGGTTTACTATCATGGCGTCAAGCAAGACCCTCTGACCATTGTAGATCTTACAGTTGAAGCTACCATTCCTGACATTGACAACATCACTGGATGAAGTAAGGTGACCAGAACTGGAAGAGTATTCTCTCCAAAAATCTCTCCTCCAAAGACAACTGCGACTCGGCTCGCATTCCGACTATTCAACGGTTCGAAGCTAGAGGAAAGAACGATAGCTCATCACCTTTCGGACAAAAGTACCAAAGGAAGTTTACGAAGGCGCCTCCAAGCGAGAAATGGAGAAGTGCGAAGATCATCAAGAAGAGTGACTACAATGTTGTGGAACAGTTGGGACAGACTTCGTCCAAGATCTCCATGCTTGCTTTACTCTTGTGCTCTGAGGCTCATGCTAAAGCCTTGGTAAAGTTTCTGAAGAATGCTCACTTGTCGAAAGACACTACTATTGATCAATTTGAAGTTTGTATTGCTAGCCTGGCTGCCAACAATGGACTAGGCTTCTCTGATGCTGATTTGACTCCTGCCGGAAAGAAACACAACAAAGCCTTGCACATCTCTATTGAATTCAAGGGTACTACCTTGTATCATGTTTTGGTGGATACTGCTTCTGCTCTGAATATCCTTCCGAAGAATGCTTTTGATTGACTCGAGGTTGAAGGACTGGTTCTGAAACCCAGTGACATTGTTGTGAGAGCTTTTGATGGTTCTAAGCGAACAGTACTTGGAGAGCTCATTCTGCATGTTAAAGTCGGTTCCCAGACTTTCGACTCCACTTTCTTTGTCATGGACAGCCGCCCATCTTACTCTTGCCTACTTGGACGCCCTTGGATACATGGGGCAGGCGCTATTACCTCTACCTTGCATCAGAAGCTCAAGTATCCGGTGAAAGGGAAGGTTGTTACAGTATGTGGTGAAGAAGAATATATGGTCAGTCATCTACAATCATTCCGATATCTCGAGATGGAGGGTGAGTTCTTCGAGACTCCCTATCAAGCTTTTGAAACAATACCCAGAGTCATGCTGTGACTCTCTTGTCCTCCTAAAATTCAAGCTCCCTAGGATGGCCTCGTTGAAAAATCCTCAAGCTGCTGTTGAAGAAGGAGGTAGTACTGTTTGGGGTCAGCTCCCCAATCGTCCCTTCAAATTTGACAAGACTAGTTTAGGCTTCACCATCAGAGGGCAGAAGATGATACGCCGTGAACGTGTCGGCCAACTTCCCTTCCGCATCAGCAAGGATAGAGTCCATGCTATAGAAGACAACAACAGTGACTTCGACATCAGCAAGTGGATCTTCTCAACTTCCGACAACGGACCCAGCAATTGGAAGACTGAAAACGTCATACCAATCTCCTTTGTATATATCCTTGTTTCGTTTTGCTTTTCGTTTTTCTATGTTTTGAACAATAAACATTAAAGCCTAGTGCCTTGCCCGGGGCATCATGGCTCGTTTGTGAGGGTTATTATCTATCATTTGCGTATTTTCATTCAATAAAATCGTTGGACTTTTGCATTTAATTGTTGTTTCTTTCTTTTACTTTATCACCTTCAAAAGCTATGTGTTTCTTACGCACACCGTTGATACAACTGCGAATCACTCACGAATCTCGTTGATATGACTATGCTATTGCTAAACATGACTTGATAATCCGATCTACCAAGCCGAAGGCAAGTGAGGAAGATTGTGAAGTGCCGGAGAACTTGTCGGGCTACTACTGACAAGAAGAGCGAGTTATACAACCACATGAAGAGCCGATTGAGGTTGTGAATTTGGTCTTGATGAAGGCAGAAAAAAGATCAAGATAGGGGCGGGTCTTGAGAAGAGTGTTAAAGAAAGATTGGTTCAGATGCTACGAGACTATATTGAGGTTTTTGCTTGGTCATACGAAGACATGTCGAGTTTAGACATTGATATTGTGGTACCGATTCTGACAAAGAAGGTTTCTCGATTGAAACGGAAGGTTAAATCGCATGCGTCTTGAGATGTTAGAGAAAATTAAAGCCGAAGTTGTGAAGCAGTTCAACGTCGGTTTCCTAACTATTACTTCTTATCCGCAATGGGTTGCAAATGTGGTACCGTGCCGAAGGATGGCAAAGTACGAATGTGTGAATTACGAGATCACGAACAAAGAGAGTCAGAAAGGCGATTTTCCACTTCCTCATATTGATATTACGGTTGACAACACCGCTTCGGCATAAGGTTTTCTCCTTCATGGATGGTTTCTCGGCTACAATCGAGATCAAAATGGCTCTGAAGACATGGAGACTACTTTCGTTACGTGGGGCACTTTCTACTACAAGGTTATGCCGTTTGGTTAAACGCGCCCTTACCGATGCCATGGTGGCGTTATTTCACGACATGATTCATCACAAAATAGAGGTCTACATTGGCGATATGATAGCTCGATCGAGGCGAAGAAGAACATCTTGATCATCTGGCTGTTTGATAGGTTAAAGAAATGCGGTTGAGACTTAACTAACAAGTGCACCTTTGAGTCGGATCCGGAAAACTCCTAGGGTTTGTTGTCGATGGTAAAGGCATTGAAGTTGACCCGCCAGGGTTAAAGCTATTCAAGAAATGCCGACTCCCGAGGAAGTCGAGGCTTCTTGGGCCGATTGAACTACATCGATTCATTGCACATTTAGCTACTTGTGAGCCAATCTTCAAGTTACTTAAGAAAGATCAAGTGGTAGAATGGAATGGCGATTGCCGGATCGCTTTTGACAAAATCAAGGAGTACCTACAGAATCCTCTATCACGATTCCGCTTTGCAAAGGAAGACCTCTTATCATGTACTTGCGGTTTAGAGAACTCAATAGGGTGTGTGTTGGGGCAACATGGCGAGTGCAGTCGAAAAGAGTATGCAATATACTACCTTAGCAAAAGTTCTGATGTGTAACAAGATACTCACATTCGAGAAAACTTGTGCGCTTTGGCTTAACTTTTCATGACTAAGGCAGTATATGTTGACTCACACTACCTTGTTGATTTCCAAGATGGATCCGATAAAATACATATTTGAAAACCACTCTCTCGGAAGAATAGCAAGATGGCAAATGATCTTGACGAATCGACATCCGATATACTTCTCGAGCGATCAAAGGAAGTGTAGTAGCCGATCGTTTGGCTCATCGGGCCGTAGATGACTATCAACCTATGCGGTTAATTTCGAGATGAAGATGTTTTATTAGTCAGCGATTGTGAAGAACCGAGGCCCGACGAAGGACCTAAACAAGGATCTGATGGACCATGGTCTTTGATGGAGCCTCGAACTCACTTGGAAATGGAATTGGCGCCATCATTACATCCCTACGGGACATCGCCTTTCACCATGATTATGTTTGGTGCACTAACAACATGGCGAATCAAGCGTGCATTATGGGTATCAAAGCGCTATTGACTTAAGAATCAAGTTCTTACAAGTATATGGAGACTCGGCTTTAGTGATCGGTCAGTTAAGGCGAGTGGGATCGACATCGAATCCCATTCCATATCGAGCATATTTTGAGTTTGATCCTACTTGAAGATCACTTTCAATCACATTCCACGAGAGAAATAAGTTGGCGAGACGTTAGCTACTATGTCATCTATGTTCAACGTCCGGATGGGACAACGATGCTCCCGGGTCATCATTGAAAGTTTGACAAAAGCAGCATTGTTGTGAGCTTGATCTGAAGAGAAACCACAGTACTATAGCGTGAAGAGGTATCTTGGGACTCGGGAATATCCGAGCATCATCAGCGATAAAAGTTCTTGAGAAGGTTCGCATCAAATTCTTCCTCAACAACGACATCTTATACAAGCAATCCGACTTATGTTTACTCATTGCGTGGCCGAAAGCGACAATATGTATCATGGAAGAGTTACAAGGCGCATTTGGTACCACTCCGGTGGACATACCATGGCTAAGAAGATTTTGAAAGCGGTTACTATTGGTCCACCATGGGCGTGATTGTCACATTATGCTCGATCTTGTCACAAATGCCAAATTTATACGAAAAGTGCATACCTCGATACCTCACAGATCCTAACTCCTTGGCCTTTTGCAATGTGGGGCATTGACATGATCGGAGAAATCAAGCCCACCGCTTCCAACGGACATCGTTTTATCCTTGTGGCAATTGACTATTTCACCAAATGGATAGAAGCAGCCTCGTTTGCATCTATTACCAAGAATGTTGTGGCTCGCTTCATCAAGCATAATCTTATCTGTCGGTATGGCACTCCCGAAAGGATTATTACAGATAACGGTTCTAATCTCAACAATAAGATGATCACCGAACTCTGCACGCAGTTCAAGATCAAGCATCACAACTCTTCTCCTTATCGGCCTAAGATGAATAGCGTAGTGGAAGCCGCCAACAAGAACATTAAGAAGATTATACAGAAGACAACAGTGACTTACAAAGATTGGCACGAGATGTTACCATTTTCTCTTCATGGTTATCGCTTTTCTGATCGAACATCGGAGCAACCCCTCCTCTCGTATATGGTATGGGCGGTCCTACCAATCGAGGTTCGAATACCCTCAACGAGTCCTCCGGGCCGAGTTAGCGAGCGATTGGGTCGAGACTCTCCTTGACCAGTTAACTTGATTGATGAGAGCGACTCGCATCCATACGCCATGGACGGATCTATCGAGAAGCGAATGATCGAGCATTTAACAAAGAGTCAAGCACGGGTCTACCAAGTCGGTGATCTAGTAGTCAGCGCATCATTCATCCACAAGGTGATCGGGGAAAATGGACTCCCACCTATGAGGGACCATTTGAAGTCAAGGCAGTATTTTCCGCGAGCTATGATACTTAGCACCATGGACGGTGAAGACTTCCCACATGAGCATGAACATAGTCAAAAATACTACGCATAAAGAGACCCGCTAGGTCGGTGACCTAGGAAAAGCAAGGGCATCCTTGCGAACCAAAAAGTTCGGGAAAAGTTAAGGATATATACAAAACATGTACACGTCGAAAACACGCAAAGGCGGCTTGGGCAAAAAGGTATCGGTGGTACGAAAATCAGAAAGGCGGTCTAGGCAAAGTTAGGGATTTAAGCGTCGACTATGTCTAAATCCGGATCACCTACTTCGGACTACTATCGGCATTCAAGGTTCAAATGGCGAAAATCAATTCACTCACTTTCTCTTGTGACAAGGAGATGAGATAGTTGAAATATGAGTACTAGCATAGTTGCAACTTAATGAGATTGTTTCCATAGCTTTTACTTTCCTTGTGTATAAACTACTTGGCGTCATACATTTCAAATTAATACAAGTTCTTTCTTTACAATTTTGCTATTGTTTGTTTGCATAAAGTCCAACGTTTGCTTTGAATGATTATATGCATCTAACAATAAGAATCTATTTACAAACATCGAAAGTGAACAAACAAGGATAATTACTACGGGCTCTAGGAATTGAGATGACGATGAAGTTACCAATACATTCCCGCAAGAATAATCCCCACGAGATGTCACTCACCACAAAATCTCCCAAAGGTACACATTTCTCTCCACTAGTCCGGACCTTTCGGGCTTCATCACGTTAGCCCCGGCGGTGATTCCACTCAACTAAGCAATGTTACATCGGTCTCCAAGTAATGATTCATCAAGAGGTATCCAGGTAAAATATCTCTCAATCATCACCTCCCGTGGGTATTCGGACTTGAAGCGTGGTCAAATAGTGCATCGAAGGAAACCTACATCTTTTATTCCCCATCCGGAGATTTCAACGGGCTCGGATCTTTCTAACCCGATCTCAAGCAACTATCAAATGCTCTGCGGGATCTATCGCAAGATCGATGGGCGCCTCCTAAATTTTCCCCAGCGGGTCTATGCAAGATCCTCGTGTAGCGTCTCTGATCTCAACCATCCTCAACAATATCTAGGCTCAAGACTTGGAGGAATCGAGGTTATTTTTCTTCTCGGGGTTTCCATCCGTTTCATCCCCAAGCGAAGCCAAGAATCCTCAGCGAGCATCCACATCTTCTTCAAGATGGATATGTTTTGAAATACCACAACATCTATCATTCATACATTACTCATAAAAGTCATAATTTGAGCATATGTCATTCATACACATTGTCATGCATCATAATCTACATAAGACTAACAATATTCTATCAAAGTTTCTTTTGTTTTCCCAAAGCAGTGAAAATCATACGAAACAAAGCGGGTCCAAGATTAATGCCGAAGCGGACGGAAAACTATCGAGCGACCGCCCTAGTTGTCCTCCGACAAGCTGGTCCGGATAATGCAGCGGACGGAAAACTATACGAGCGACCGCCTAGTTGTCCTCCGACAAGCGGATCCGGGATTAATACGAAGCGGATGGGAAACCCTATCGAGCGATCACACAAGTTATCCTCCGATATGGGCATTAGATCAATACCGAAGCCTGGGGGAAGTTATCCATATTTTCCGACCATTATCCTTGAATAATCAAGACGAAGACTCATTCTGACTCTCTCTTATTATCAACAACAACTACAGAGTCTAGCGTACGACTCAGTTGCCCTGGATGGCATCTTAAGCCCATCTCTGATTGTTTATCGACATCTCTCCACTTTCAGAATGTTTTATATTTGGTTAAAAAACCAATACAAACCAATAACTTCATTCAAAGACAAGCACAGAGTCTAACGTACGACTCTCTCTGGATGGCATCTTAAGCCCATCTCCGTGCCCCCTTCCGCTTCCAGGAACATCTACCGAGCCTAGTGTACGGCTCACTCCCCATCATCGATCATTCTAGATTGCGTCTTAAGCCCATATCCTCGACTCTCCAATTGGGCGACATTACATAAGCCCATTCCGCATCATCGACCAGCGAGTGCAAATTTTCAGGTGTACTCGAGTGTTCAATCATCTTCTACCTCCAGGTCACGAAAGGCAAGCATGCCAATCAAACCATTCCAGTACAAGAAGATTGAACAGGGGCAGCTATCATACCCCAAAATTTGCCCTCCTACTTCTCAAAACATTTCATACATCTATACTCGAGGATTCCTTAAGGTTGATCGACAAACCTTCTCCTGACAATCAACCCAAACTAGGGTTTGGCAATTCTTAGATCAAGATGGACTTCCAACATCTCCAATGGTCATCATGCCTCCTCATATGCTTCAAAGATTCTCCATGTCAAGTTCCAAGCCTCACAAGTCAAGTTTCCTCAGACAATTGCTCAGATGATTGAAAATCAGTTGTATTGGACCAAAAGTCAACTGTGGTCAACCTACAGTCAAACTTCCTGATTTTTGGTCAACATCCTCATTTTGGAGTCACATTCATCATTTTATCAAGGGTTGATCATGATTCATCAAGAAAACTCATGATTTGCACAAAAGTCAAACTTTCCAAATTAAGGTTTTTCAATGAAAAGTCAACTGAACTTTGACTGAGCATAACTTCTTCATACTTTATCAAAAAAATTTCCACCACCTTTCATTTTGAAGGAAATTCAATTCTCTACAACTTCATGTCTCACAAGAAGGTTCAAAAAATGCTTCATTTTGAAGATATGGATCAAAACATTACAGGTCCTTTTCAAAGTCAACAAAAAGTCAACTTTTTGTTTTGAAGATTTATTGAGCATGGAAACTCAATTGAGATGAAACCAAATAGGTTGTTTAGAGGACACCTAAAGCTTTCTAAAGTTCAAGAACACTAAAAATATGGAAAATTGAGTAAAATACACCTTGTGCAAGTTGGGCATTTTTGAACAATTGCACAAAGAAGATATTGTCAAAATCAATTTTTTCCAAATGGGCCTATAATTTTATGATCCAAACTTGTTCATAATATTATTTGTGACTGTTGATGCCTTACGATCACATTCTATTTTTTGATTTATTTTTAATTTAAAAGTATTAAATTCAAATTTAAATTAAATAAAATATGAAAACAAGATATATTTTCAAATGGAATGGATTTTTATCAAACTTGAGGTCCAAGATAGCTCACAAAACTTGCCAAATTCGTGCTAGCTTGCATATGGAAGAAAATCAAATTTTCAAAGATTTGATTTGATTTGAAAAAATTATTTTGCATTCAAGAGGAGATCTTTTTCATTCTTTTGCTCTCATTCCTCACTCTATAAATACCCAACATATTACACAAAGCCAAGGACGAAACCTAGCCCTTTCAAGCAACCCTAAAATTCCAAAAATTCATCAAAGTTGTGAAATTGAATTTCAAATTCCAGCGGTTTCAAGGTGTTCTAAGCCTTCCATCGTGTTCTGAGGTTCGAGGATCAATACCATCCTTACTCGAAGCTAAAACTACCGAGCGTGAAGAACATCAAGCTCAGATTGGTATTTTCATAATTTCGATTTGCTTATTTCATGCGTTGTTAACTACTTTTGTGTGTTTGTATGGATTCATTACATCCAATAGGTCATGAATGATGCATCTCATGCAAGCTTAGGCGTGAAATCTGAATCACCATGGCTAGGGCATTTGAAGTTGTTTGAATCGAAAACATCCAAGCATTTTCAAGGCAACGAACACCACCATCGTGTTCGACTCTCGATTAGGGGTAGGGTCCCTCTTTGTTCTTTATTCGTGCTATTTTGCGGGTTCGGAATATAGTCATAGAGAGGCAATAGGAGCTAGGCCTCAGTGTCGTTGTTTCGCTCGGCCGGTGAAGAATTTGGCGTGGCGAGGAGTTCTCGATTCGTCCATATATGCGTCTTGGGGTCCACACGGTGTTGTGCTTTGAATTCAAAACTCATGACATGTTTACACTTATATTCACACGTTTCCAATTCCATGACACCAAATGCACGCTGGCTGAGTGGTAAAGGCTAGCAGAAGGGAAGATTCCCTCAAAGGTCCTTGGTTCGAGCCTGGTCAGGACCAAATATTTTTACTCTTTTACAAACTAACTTTCATTTTTATATTTTCTTTAATATTTTCATGTTATTTTAATTTATCTTCTAATATTTTTATCATGCATGTAAAAAACACCAAAGATATTTCTTTTTTGCATTATCATCAGAAAAATACTTATTTAATTTTTAAAATTAAAATTATTATTTTTGCATGCACATGTTATTTAATTATTAATTAATCGTTTAAATGACTTTTAATTGTTTTTAAATTGCCAGATCGATTCAGAAAATTACCAAAAATGTATCTTATCATATTAATGTCATTACTAACATAAAACCTTTTACCTCATTCAAAAATATTTGTTTTTATTAACATTTTCCTCTTATGCAATTTCCTCGTATTTCAGATTATGTATCTATTCACAGGTTGTAACGTTTCGGACGATTTTTCTCGCTTTTCTTTTCAAATTATGTAATTGCCTATGGGATGTAATAGGTTAATTAGGGCCTTTATTTTCCGCACTCTTATTATGTAACTGCCCCAACGCCATGTAATAGCGTAGGACTTTATTTTTCCGCACTTTACATTTCATGATTTACTTTACGCCTATAAGCGCTAGTAATTAGGCGTGTATGGCAAGATAAAATTGGACATAGATCACTCATAATTCCAAGATAAAAATATCTGAATTTGACACACTCTTTTCACACATGTACCCCTTAGGGTAATTCTCACTCGTTGCCTTTACGAATACAAATGGTCAAGTCCCTCGAACGTAGAGGTATTCTAGCACCGTTGCCTTCAAAATAAATCATCATAGTCCCTTCGAAACAAAGATCATAGACCCACGATGTCGCCTACGGATACATGATCTTGACCCTCGATTGTCGCCTACGAAAAATGATGATAGTCCCTTCGAATGTGCTAGGATACTTCCTACAAGTTGCCTTCTATGACCATCCGACGTCCCTTCGAATGTCCCTTTACATCCAACGAATAGGGTTACCTATCAACTAATTATATGGATAGCACTATTCTAAAGGAAAGTAAAACAACACGAAAACAACCAATTCTGAGTAGGTAATAAGACTTTTAGTTGCTTGCTCAAACAAAATACTTTTCACACCACACACTTTTGTCAAAGTTCAAACTCTTTTCAAAAACGAAACATTTCCGAACACTTTGTATACATTCCTGCATGAATCATTACAAAGTCAAAGCGAAATGCCTTTTCAAAACATTTTTGTCCAACACACAGAAAGCACAATTTTTCAAAAGTGATCTAAGAGCAACTAAGAGCCCGTAGAAAACTACGGATGGAAAGGGGTGCTAATACCTTCCCTTTTCATAATCTTCTCCCTTACCTAGAATCTAACGAAGGTCTTTTTCTGTACTTTTTAC
The DNA here is from genome assembly GCA_021764765.1 of Vicia sativa. NCBI lineage: Eukaryota > Viridiplantae > Streptophyta > Magnoliopsida > Fabales > Fabaceae > Vicia > Vicia sativa. The sequence goes on along the minus strand of CM038794.1, from coordinate 88,025,578 downwards.
CATCCCTTAATTGGATAATAGAAAAGTCGGTGGCGACTCTTGCTATCCGCACATTTGCGATACAAAAGTCTCATAGTCAGTTCACTGTATTACACTCGGGGACTAACATGATGATGTTAATAGGATCACTGCTCGGGGACTAACATGATGATGTTAATAGGATCACTGCTCGGGGGCTAACGTGATGAATAGAAGTGTTGGACACTGTTGAAAGAAGATGATAGAGTAGTAGTCTTGTTGGGAAATATGTCTTTGTTGAGGGAGTGATGGCTTTGTGGGGATTGTGAAAATGACTATGTGGGGATGTGTTCGTGACTTTAGTTGTCATTTAAACTCCTAGAGCCTGTCGTAATTACTGTATCTGTTCACTTTTCATATATTTGTGAATAGATATTTATTGTCAGATGCATATAACCATTCAAAGTAGTCATTGGACTTATGCAAAAAAAAACAGATAAAAGTAAAAATTTTGAAACTGTAAAAGGGGAATTGTACTAATCTTTAAAAGGGGCCTATAGACAGGAAATTCATGTACAAAGCGACAAATATCCTAGTAAGAGGAAATTGACGAAAACATTTGGAAAATAGTAAAAGCTATGTGGAACCAATCTCGTTGAGTTTCAACTGTGTTATTGCTCATCTATTTTCGACTATCTCATCTCCTTGCTACTAGAAGAAGGTGATTGAAATGATCATGCCATTTAAAGCTTGGTAGTAGCGTAGTACGTAAGTAAATGATCTTGACGAGACATAGTCGTGCGCTTTAATCCTAACTTTTCTTAGATCGTCCTTTCGGGTTTTAGTCTACGGGATACCCTTTCTTGCCCAAGCCGTCATTGTAGGCTTTGACTACCGGTGTACATCTTTTATATATGTCCCTAACTTTTGCCCGAACCCTTTTTGGTTCGCCAGGACGCCCTTATTTTTGCCAAGACCAGTCAAACTAGCGGGTCCCGCTTATGTGTAGTATTTTTTGACTATGTCTGCGTTCATAGGATGCGGGAAGTCTTCTCCATCCAAAGTGCTTAGTATCATGGCTCCGCCGAAAAATATTGTCTTGAACACAAATGGTCCCTAATAGGTGGGAGTCCATTTTCCCATGGGATCACCTTGGGGTAGGATGATACGCTTGACTACTAGATCGCCCACTTGGTACAATCGGTGCTTGACTTTCTTATTAAAGGCTTTGATCATGAATTTTTGATATATCTGTCCATGAAAGATGGTTGCGAGTCGCTTCTCGTCGATCAAGTTTATCTAGTCCAGTCAAGTCTGGACCCATTCGTCTTCGTCTAACTCTGCATCCTCCAATACTTTGAGTGAGGGTATTTGAACCTCAATAGGTATAACTGCTTCCATTCCATATACGAGAGAAAATGGGGTTGCCCTTGTAGATGTTCGTACTGAAGTGCGATAGTCGTGGAGAGCAAAGGGAAACATTTAACGTCAATCCTTATATGTCACTGTCATCTTCTGTATGATCTTCTTGAGATTCTTCTTGGCGACTTCCACTGCACCATTCATCTTTGGGTGATATGATTGTGATGCTTAATATTGAGCTGCGTGCAGTGCGATGATCATCTTGTTGTTGAGATTAGTATTGTTGTCAGTGATAATCATTTCATGGATCACGGATGAGATTATGTTTGATGAATCGAGCCACGACATTCTTGGTATGATCGAATGAAGTTGTTTCTACCACTTGGTAATGTAATCAATAGCAACATGAATGAAGCGATGTCCATTAGAAGCGGTAGGTTTGATTTCTCCAATCATGTCAATACCCCACATTGCGAAAGGCCACGGGGTGGTCAGAACATTCAACGGAACTTGATGTACATGCACTTATTTGCGTATGTCTTCCATTTGTGACAAAATCGAGCATAGCGATACCCATCAGATTCCATAGTAGACCAATAGTAACCTGCTCTTTGAATCTTCTTAGCCATTGTATGTCCACTGGAGTGAGTACCAAATGCGCCTTCATGTAACTCTTCCATGATTTGTGCAGCTGTCTTCTGATCTACACATCAGAGTAAGGCTAAGTCATGATTGTGTTTGTATAGGACGTCGTTACTGAGAAAGAACTTGGCGAAGAATCTCCTTAGAAACTTCTTATCGTTGATAGATGCCTCTTCAGGGTAGTCTTTCCATAGTGATTTGAGGAGCTTTATCGTTCCATCTGACTTTAAATATAGATGACATGGTAGCTAACGCGTCTGCCAACTGATTCTCTTCTCATGGGATATGCTCAAAAGTGATTTCTTCGAAGTACGGGATCAAATTCAACACATGTTCCATATATGGAATAAGATTTGGATGCTTCGTATCCCATTCTACCTTGATCTGACTAATCACCAAAGCTAAGTCTCCATATACTTGCAAGAATTTTATCCTCAAGTTAATATCATCTATGATACCCATAATGCACGCTTCGTATTCATCCATGTTGTTGGTGCATTCGAAACATAGTCTAGCGGTGAAAGGTGTATGGCCACCGTTGTGAGATGTAATTACAGCGCCAATACCATTGCCAAGTGCGTCAGAAGATCCATCGAAGACCATGGTCCATTGGGATCTTGGATAAGGTCTTTCATCTAGTATAGGCTCTTCGTAATCAGTAACTAACATAATATCCTCATCTGGAAACTCGAAATGCATAGACTTGTAATCATCTACGGCTTGATGAGCCAAATGATCAGCTACCACACTTCCTTTGATCATTTTCTGAGTAGTATACTGATTGTCGTATTCGGTCAAGATCATTTGCCATCTTGCTATTCTTCCAGAGAGAGCAAATTTCTCGAACATCTATTTTATCGGATCCATTCTAGAGATCAACAAGGTAGTGTGAGTCAACATATACTGTCTTAGTCGACGGCATGACAAGCTTGAAGTTTTCTCGAGTTGTGAGTATCTTGTTTCACAGTTGGTAAATGTTTTGCTAAGGTAGTATATTGCATACTCCTTTCTGTGACACCCCGATTTAATTTAAATATTAAATAAGTGAGGATTTAATTATTTAATTAAATGAAGTCTTAAGTATTAATTTCAGTTGGATTAATTGGGTCATTTAATAAAGAAAAGATTGGAAGTGTAGGAATAATTAGTGGGTATGAGGAGTAAATTACTCTACTTTACTAATTATTATTATTTCAATTTATTTGGAAAAATAAAGGAACATTAAAAGGAGTATAAAAAGGAAAATAAAGGAAAAATAGGTTTTTGAGAAAGCGCTTTCACGTGGGGTGGAGAGAAGAGGAAAGAGAGGAAAGGTGGCAAGCTCGAAGATTCATCGCGAGGTAAGGGGTGATTTCGTTCGGTTAATATGTTTAATGGGTTTTGGGAATCAATCAGGTAGTCGATATGTTAGAGAATTGATCATAGGTTATAGATTGAAAACCTTATTTTGTGTCGGTGTTTGGGATTAGGATCATCTAGTGTGTTGAATGAACAATAAGGATGAATAAACCATGTTGTTGGATGTTAAAATGGTGTGAAATGATGATGAAATTGTGTTCCTAATATACCAAATCGTATTAGTAAGTTTGGAAGTGATAAAAGATACATAATATTGTCAAAAAGTAATAAAAATCTTTGTCGGTCGTGGGGCGGTTCCTGTGGGGAGGAACCGAGTTCCCAATGTTAAATACAAAGCGGGAAAAATAGGCTCGGGAACCGGTTTACGTATGGGTGAACGAGTTCCCATACAAAAACAGGGCGCCTTTTGAAAACTTTCGGAACCGGTTCTGTATAGGTAGAGCAGGTTTCCATGTGCATTTTCAATTTTCTAAAACTTCAAAATTCATATTTTCTAAACCGTAACTCCGATTCGAGTGCCGTTTTCGTTATTTCCTAAATTTCAAATACTACCTTTTGAAAAGAAAAACATTATTTTGCTAAATTATTTTAAAATGGTCGCTCGATTTTGAAAATAATGAGTAATTAAGGATAGTGAGAACTATTATGAATGGTATGAGTTACGTGATGAGGTATTGATGCTTACAGTGTTATATAATTGCTATTCATTTTGATTAAATGAGATACACTGGTGATTGACATGATGTGATTTGTATTAATGTCATGATATGTGAAATGATGATGGCATGCTTTTATGATGCATGCATATACATTTGTTAATTTGGTTCATTCCCATTGTGCGGAAGTGAAGTGGTTGAGCCAATAGACTTACCCGGTGGTTGAGGTAGTGAGGTTGGATTCTTGACCCAATAGCTATGGGTGAATCATGAATTACACTGTCTATCCACATGTAAACGGAGCGGTGTGTGTGAACTCGGTTCACGTTTTGGTAACACATGCATAGAGTCTGCATTGCATATGGGATTGTAACATGCTAGGATGGATTCCAGTGTTGCAATTTCCATTGTTTGGTTATATACATGTTCATTGTGTGAACTGCCTTGTGCATTGATTATGACTTGTGTTTGGTTAATAAATTAACGTAACTGTTTATTCCGTTATATTCTAGAAACGTATAATGCATATTATATTGAATTGGAATCTCACCCTTACTCAACAATTTCAGATCCAAAGTGATTAGCTGCATTGGAGTTGGTGAGGATAGCTCTAGCATTGAGTCAGTTGATTTAGTCCGCGTGTTAGTGTCGTGCTCTGGTAGATGTAACACTGGGGGAGACGGTTGTTTGATCCTTTAAATGGATACTTCTTAATAGTTTTTGAATTTTGTTGATTTATCATCCTGGAATAACTGTTGAATGATGTATTCAGGATTTTTGGTTATGTTTACATTTTCGCTGATAAACATGATGTTGAGTATGATTTATTAATGATTTTATCCCTCAGTGAAGGCATGACACCTGTTTGGTAAATTCTTATGATTTAAATTGTGATGCCTCTTTAATTTGAATGGAACTCTGATTATTATTTATAAATATTAAATAAGTGAGGATTTAATTATTTAATTAAATGAAGTCTTAAGTATTAATTTCAGTTGGATTAATTGAGTCATTTAATAAAGAAAGGATTGGAGGTGTAGGAATAATTAGTGGGTATGAGGAGTAAATTACTCTACTTTACTAATTATTATTATTTCATTTTATTTGGAAAAATAAAGGAACATTAAAAGGAGTATAAAAAGGAAAATAAAGGAAAAATAGGTTTTTGGAGCGCTTTCACGTAGAATTGGAGAGAGAGAGAAAGAGAAAGGCGGCGAAAGAAATCGAAGATTCATCGCGAGTGAGGGTGATTTCGTTCGGTTAATATGTTTTATGGGTTTTGGGAATCAATCGGGTAGTCGGTATGTTAGAATTGATCATAGGTTATAGATTGAAAACCTATTTTGTGTCGGTGTTTGGGATTAGGATCATCTAGTGTGTTGAATGAACAATAAGGATGAATAAACCATGTTGTTGGATGTTAAAATGGTGTGAAATGATGATGAAATTATGTTCCTAATATACCAAATCGTATTAGTAAGTTTGGAAGTGATAAAAGATACATAATCTTGTCAAAAAGTAATAAAAATCTTTCGGAGGAGCCGGTTCCTGGGAGGAACCGAGTTCCAGTGTTAAATACAAAAGCGGGAAAAATAGGCTCGGGAACCGGTGCTGTATGGGTAGGAACGGGTTCCCATACAAAAACCGAGGGGCCTTTTGAAAACTTTCAGGAACCGGTTCCTGTATAGGTAGGAACCGGGTTCCATGTGCATTTTTCCAATTTTTCTGAAACCTCAAAAATTTATATTTTCTAAACCGTAACTCCGATTCGAGTGCCGTTTTCGGCATTATTTCCTAAATTTCAAATACTACCTTTTGAAAAGAGAAAAACATTATTTTGCTAAATTATTTTAAAAATGGTCGCGCTCCCGATTTTTGAAAAGAATGAGTAATTAAGGATAATGAGAACTATTATGAATGGTATGAGTTACCTGATGAGGTATTGATGCTTACAGTGTTATATAATTGCTATTCATTTTGATTGAATGAGATACAATGGTGATTGACATGATGTGATTTGTATTAATGTCATGATATGTGAAATGATGATGGCATGCTTTTATGATGCATGCATATACATTTGTTAATTTGGTTCATTCCCATTGTGCGGAGTGGCTGGTTGAGCCAATAGACTTACGGAGGTTGAGGTAGTGAGGCTGGATTCTTGACCCAATAGCTATGGGCGAATCATGAATTGTCTATCCACATGTAAGCGGAGGCGGTGTGTGTGAACTCGGTTCACGTTTTGGTACCACATGCATAGAGTCTGCATTGCATATGGGATTGTAACATGCTAGGATGGATTCCAGTGTTGCAATTTCCATTGTTTAGTTATATACATGTTCATTGTGTGAACTGCCTTGTGCAATGATTATGACTTGTGTTTGGTTAATAAATTAACGTATCTATTTATTCCGTTGTATTCTAGAAACGTATAATGCATATTATATTGAATTGGAATCTCACCCTTACTCAACAATTTCAGATCCAAAGTGATTAGCTGCATTAGAGTTGGTGAGGATAGCTCTAGCATTGAGTCAGTTGATTTAGTCCGCGTGTCAATGTCGTGCTCTAGTAGATGTAACACTGGGGGAGACGGTTGTTTGATCCTTTAAATGGATACTTCTTAATAGTTTTTGAATTTTGTTGATTTATCATCCTGGAATAACTGCTGAATGATGTATTCAGGATTTTTGGTTATGTTTACATTTCATTGATAAACATGATGTTGAGTATGATTTATTAATGATTTTATCCCTCGGTGAAGGCATGACACTGTTTGGTAAATTCTTATGATTTAAATTGTGGCCCTCTTTAATTTGAATGGGCCTGATTATTATTTATAAAGCGGGTAAATAGGCGGTGTTACAATAGTGGTATCAGAGCATAGTCGGTCTTGTCTTAGTGTCATTATCCCTTTTAGTATGCGACTAGTGTAAGTAACACTGTCGATACTGGTGTGCTGATATAGATTGTTTTGTAATGTTACAGAACAATGGCAAGAAGAGGTAACGGATGGAATGATGATGATATTCTTTGAGGCTTTGGGAATGTTAGTGGAGTACTCGGAGGGAATCAGCAGGGAGCTGCTATTGGTTCTAACAGACAATTGGGGAATTTTCAGAGCAATAATCCTCCATTGTTCAAGGGTGCACATGATCCCGAGGGTGCTTAGAAGTGGTTGAAGGAGATCGAGAGGATCTTCAGAGTGATTGTCTTTGAGGGTGAAGGTGAGATATGGTACTCACATGTTGGCGGAGGATGGTGGAGTTGCTACCGGGAATGGAAGAAGATGGAATTGCATTGACTTGGGTGTGTTCGGGAGAGCTTTTACGAGATGGTACTCACGAAGACATTCGAGGTAAGAAAGAGATTGAGTTTGGAGCTCGAGCAAGGCAATAAGTTTGTGAGTGGTATCGACCAAGTTCTTGAGTTAGCAAGTATTATGCTAATTATCCTAACGATGCGGATGGAGAATTTTCCAAATGTATCAAGTTTGAGAATGGTGCATGATGAGATCAAGGTGTCGGTGTCGGTAGCATTAGAAGGTTTCTGATTTGGTTGATTGTAGTAGGATTACGGAAGAAGATCTTGCTAGTACTAAGTCGAATGCTCGAGTTATCTTGATCGTAAGGGCAAGAGACATATGGATCGTGGTAAGCCTTATGATAGAAATAATCGAAATGCGGAGGTTGGAAGAAGCCTAGTGGGGAGACTACGGTTCTTCTAGTTCTTAGTAAAGTGCTACGGTGTGGTGAATTGGGTCACGAGCTCTGAATGCAAGAATGATGCGAGGAAGTGCAACAATTGTGGAAGGTTTGGTCATTTAGGCTGCGAGTGTAGATCCGGAAGGATAACATGTTACAATGTGGTGATGAAGGACACACTCGTCCATGATGTACTAAACCAAAGAAAGAGCAAGGTGGTGGGAAGGTGTTCGCTTTGTCGGGATCGGATGTTAAGCGATGATCGGTTGATTAAAGGTACATGTTTTATTAATGGCATACCTTTAATAACGATTATTGATCTTGGGCGACACAATCTTTTATTTCTTTGGATTGTGCTAAGAGATTAAATAAAATTTCTAATTTGGATGGAAGTATGGTTATTGACACTCTTGCGTCGGGTTCGGTGACTACTTAATGTGTTTGTAGGAATTGTCCTATTGTTATTTTTATAGAGGTTTTGGTATGGATTTAGTGTGCCTACCTTTAGAACAACTCGATATTATCCTTGGAATGAGCGGTTGGTCTTGACGAGTTCATATCAATTGTTTTGAGAAGGCAGTCTTATTTCTGAAGAAGTTAAAGTGGAAGGTGAGACTATGTCGATTAAGCGGATGAATTAAAATTAGAGATGGTGTTGTGGTTTTATGTTATATTCTTGACGGAGTGAAAGGAAAGGCTAAGAGTGGTGAGCGCGTTGTTAATGAATTTCGGGTGTTTAGGAAGATGTTAGTGAGTTACCACACGAGAGAAGTGGAGTTGCTATAGATTTAATCCTTGGAACTAGTCCGGTGTCGATGGCGTCTTATCGCATGCATCGAGTTATAAGAGTTGAAGAAGCGATTAGAGGAATTGCTTGAGAAGAAGTTTATTCGGCCTAGTGTTTCAAGTGGGTGCTTGTATTGTTGGTCAAAAGAAGGAAGGTACAATGAGGCGTGTGTTGACTACGGAAATTAAATAAAGTGACCATCAAGAATCGGTATCCATTGCGAAAGTTGATGATTTGATGGATCGGTTGGTGGGAGCTTGTGTATTTAGCAAAATTGATCGAGTGCGGATATCATCGGATTCGTGTTAGGCGGAGATATTGAGGCTGCGTTAGAGCGAGGTGGGCATTATGAATATTACATTATGCCATTTGGAGTTACTAATGCACTGGTGTGTTTATGGAGTATATGAGCAGGATATTTCATCCGTATCTTGACAAGTTTGTGGTGGTGTTTATTGACGACATCCTGATCTATTCAAAAAATGATGAGGAACATGCAAAGCATCTTAGAATTATATTGGAATTATTGAAAGAGAAGAAGTTGTATGCGAAATTGTCTAAGTGCGAGTTTTGGTTAAGCGAAGTGAGTTTTCTTGGTCATGTGATTTCCAAGAACGGTATTGCAGTTGATCCTACAAAAGTAGAAGCGGTATCTCAATGGGAAGCGCCGAAGAATGCTTCAGAGATTCGTAGTTTTCTTGGTCTGGCAGGTTACTACAGGAAATTCATTGAGGGATTTTCGAAGTTAGCGTTACCGTTGACTAAGTTGACGAGAAAGGGTCAAGCATTTGTTTGGGATATAGATTATGAGAAAGGATTCCAAGAATTGAAGAGGAGGTTGACTAGTGCTCCGATTTTAATTTTGCCGAATCCGAAAGAATCTTTGTGGTGTATTGTGATCGTCTTTGATGGGTTTAGGAGGTGTTTTGATGCAGGATAAGCAAGTTGTGGCTTATGCTTCGAGACAGTTGAGACTCATGAAAGGAATTACCCGACTCATGATTTAGAGTTGGCGGCTGTTGTGTTTGTGTTGAAATTGTGGAGACATTATCTGTATGGTTCACGATTTGAAGTGTTCAATGATCATAAGAGTCTGAAGTATCTCTTTGATCAGAAAGAGTTGAATATGAGGCAGAGGAGATGGTTAAAGTTTCTCAAGGATTATGATTTTGGTTTGAATTACCATCCTGGTAAGGCAAACGTGGTAGCAGATGCATTGAGCAGGAAGTCTTTGCATATGTCAATGTTAATGGTTCGTGAATTGGATTTAGTGGAACAATTCAGAGACTTGAGTTTAGTATGTGAAACTACTCAGAATAGTGTGAAGCTGGGCATGTTGAAGCTGACTAGTGGTGTCTTGGAAGAGATTCGAAATGGACAGAAGTCTGATGTTGGTTTAGTGGACAAGCTGACATTGATTAACCAAGGTCAAGGAGGTGAGTTCCGAATTGATGAGAATGGTGTTATGAGATTTGGTGATAGAGTGTGTGTTCCGGATGTTGCTGAGATCAGAAAGAGTATCTTGGAAGAAGGACATCGAAGTGGATTGAGTATTCATCCCGGTGCTACTAAGATGTACCATGACTTGAAGAAGTTATTTTGGTGGCCTGGAATGAAAAAGGAAATTAGAGTTTGTGTATGCATGTTTGGTTTGTCGAAATCAAAGATTGAGCATCGAAGCCGTCGGGATTGATGGAACCGTTGTTTGTTAGGAATGGAAATGGGATGGAATTTCAATGGATTTAGTATGCGGTTTCTGAGGGGCGAAGAGTGATTCTATATGGGTGATTGTCGATTGATTGACAAAGTCACGCTCACTTTATTCGGTAAGAATGGATTATCAGATGGAGAGGTTGGCGGTGTATGTTGAGAAGATTTTAAGTTTGCATGGTATTTCGTCTAGCATTGTGTGGGATAGAGATCAAGGTTTACTTCTAAGTTACGGGCGGGATTGCGAGGCTACGGGTACTAAGTTACGATTGAGTTCTGCATATCATCCACAGACAGATGGTCAAATGGAGCGGACGATTCAGTCGTTAGAGGATTTGTTGAGAGCTTGTGTGTTAGAGAAAGGTGGAGCTTGGGATAGCTATTTGTCGTTGATAGAGTTTACCTACAACAATAGTTTTCATTCGAGCATCGGTATGGCTCCATTTGAGGCATTGAATGGTAGGAGATGTCGGACACCGTTGTGTTGGTACGAATCTGGAGAAAGTGTTGTGATTGGTGTCATACCCCAAAATTTGCCCTCCATCTATTCAAAGATTTCATGCATCTATGCTCGAATTCCTCGAGTTGATCGGACAAACTCTCTCCTAGACAATCAACCCAAACTAGGGTTTGGTATCTCTCAAGTCAAGATGAGGTTCCAACATCTCCAAAGGCCTCCATGCCTCCTTATATGCTTCAAAGATTCTCCATGTCAAGTTTCAATTGCCTGAGTCAAGTTTCCTCGGACAATTGCTCGGATGGTTGAAAATCGGTCTATTGGACAAAAGTCAAGTGGTCAACATACTGATCAAAACTTGATTTTGGTCAACATCCTCATTTTGAAGTTACAATCATCATTTGATCAAGGGTTGATCATGATTCATCAAGAAAACTCAAGATTTGTTCAAAGTCAAACTTTCTAAATTAGGGTTTAGGTGAAAAGTCAAGCGAACTTTGGTGATCATAACTTTCTCATACTTTCTCGAAATTTTCCACCAAAGCTCATTTTGAAGGAAATTCAATTCTCTACAACTTCATGTCTCACAAGAATGTCCAAAAATGCTTCATTTGAGAGGTATAGCTCAAAACATTACAGGTCATTTTCAAAGTCAACAAAAAGTCAACCTTTTGTTTTGAAGATATATTGAGCATGGTAACTCCAATTGAGATGAGACCAAAGACATTGTTTAGAGGACTCTTAGAGCTTTCCAAAAAGTCCAAGAACACTCAAAAATGTGGAAAATTGAGCAAGTTACACCATTCACAAGTTGGGCAATTTTGGAAGAATGCACAAAGAGATACTTCAAAAATCAAATCTTTTGCAAATGGGCCTATTTTTTCTTCATCCTAACTTGTTCCTCATGCAATTAGGAATATCCAAGCCCAATGCCACGAATTTTTGATTTATTTTTCTATTTAATTTGTAATTTATTTATTTAAATGCAAATTAAATCTTAAAATAAATTATAAAATCAAAGTTAATTGGAAGATTGATTTTTATTGCTTTCTTGTGATCCAATCAACCCATAAATGCCAGCAATTTCGAAATTAGGTCAAATTTGGCAAGATTGGATTGAAATTGGACAAAATTTGAAAATTTGATTTCATGAGAATATCAAAATTTGATTTCCATTGAATGTTGATCAATTCTTTCCAAAAACCATTCCAAATCCATCCAGTATAAATGCATGATGCATACCACACGAATTAGGGTAGAAATTTTGGCTCAAGAACCCTATTCCAAAGCTCAAAAAACCGTGGCAAGCAAGCAATTGGAGATCACACTTCCAGCCGTTTTCAATCAATTTTGAGGTGTCTAACACATTCCTTGACATCTCCAGAATCGATCCAGATCCTTACATCATCCAAAAACATCAAGAATCACGAAAACCGAATTTGGTTTGTTCTTGAAATTTCAAAATTCGATTTCTAACATTCATGCATTATTAACTTGTTTTGATTGTTTGTTTGTGATTAGAATCAAGTTTGCAAGCGATCTGGGCAAGCCAATCGTGTTTCCATGGCCTGAATCGAGATATACCATATCTAGGGTTTCTGAGCTCGAATTGGGGTTTTGTTTAAATGGAAAAATTGGACAATAGGACCTATACCATCGTGTTCGGAACGATCTCAGGAATCGAACCATGCCTTTAGAACTTATTTATATTATGTATGTTGGATTTTTGATTGTAGCCAGGGACATAGCGTCGAGCAAAAGCCGACGCTGAAAATTCAAATATTTGAAAGGTTGAAGACGAAGTCTGGCGCGAGCGGGAGGAAGCCAGAGAGCGACGCGTGTATATTCCACTCACTCCATTTCCAAACAGTAGAACATACCAGCTCAGTTGGTCAGCATGTTGGATCTTAAGGTTTGAAAGGGATGTCTCCAGTTCGATTCCTGGTTCAGACAATCCCTTTTCTCACTTTTACAAAACTCTATTTTCCTATTTTCTTTTATTTTAATATTTTCCATTCATTTTAATTTCTTTTCATATTTTTTATTCTGTATTAAAAAATTACCAAGAAAATATTTTCTTTTGCATTTATATTCTAAAAACCTTTATTTAATTTAATAAATTAAAAAATATAATTTTTTGCATGCATATTTATTTTATTTTTATTTTAGCATTTAGATCATTATAAATTGCATTTTAATTATTAAATCTTTTCCAAAAAATCCCAAAAAATTATTTTAGCTTATTTATCTTATTTCCAGCATATATTAATTTTCTCATATTAAAATTTGCATTTTTTCTAACATCTTCTCTTATTTCGATTTTATCATATTTCCCGATTTTCTTATTCTTTCACAGGTTGCTCCGATTCGGACGTTTTTCTTTTATCGTTTTATTTTTCCAATAATGTAATTGCTCATGGGTTGTAATAGCTTTAATTAGGATTTTAATTTCCGCATTTTAAATTATGTATCTGCCCCAAAGCCATGTAATAGCGTAGGATTTACCTTTTCGCATCTTTACATTTCGCATTTTACTTTCCGCACCCTATAAATTGCTAGTAATTAGGCGTGTATGGCAAGATAATAATTGGACATAGCTCACACTAATCTTCAAGATAAAATATCTGAATTTGACACACTTCTCTCACACACGCACCCCTTAGGGTAATTCTCTCTCGTTGCCTTTGCGAATTCAAAATGGTCATGTCCCTCGAGCGTGGGGTATTCTAGCAGTTGCCTTCCAAACAAATCATCATAGTCCCTTGATACAAAGATCATAAGACCCACGATGTCGCTTCCGAATACATGATCTTGACCCTCGATTGTCGCCTACGAAAATGATGATAGTCCTTGAATGTGCTAGGATACTTCCTACAAGTTGCTTTCTATGACCATCGATGTCCCTTCGAATGTCCGCTTACATCCAGCGAATGGAGCTACCTACTAACTAATGGTATGGCTAGCGCTATTCTAAAGGAATGTAGAAATGCAACGACCAATTAGGTGGGTAAATAAGTCTTTTAGTTGCTTGCTCTATCAAATGCTTTTCACACACACACTTTTTTTCAAAGTTCAAATTCTTTTCAAAGCGAAACATTTCGAACACTTTGTATACACTCCTACATGAGTCATTACAAAGTCAAAGCGAAATGCCTCTTTCAAAACATTTTGTCAAACACACGAAAGCAAATTTTAAAAAGTGATCTAGAGCAACTAAGAGCAGTAGATAACTACGGATGGAAAGGGTGCTAATACCTTCCCTTTTCATAACCATTCTCCGTACTCGAGAATCTAACGAAGGTCTTTTTACATTACTTTTACCTTCCCTTAATTGGATAAAAATAAAAGTCGGTGGCGACTCTTGCTATCCGCACATTTGGATACAAAAATCCTACAAAGTCGAGTTCACCGTATCCGAAATTGCCTTAGGATTTCTAGATAACTTTATTGCTTTTTGTTTGACTTGTATGCTTTATCTTTAAGGGTTGCTTGGGTATTATATTGTTGGGGATCCTACACGGATCGGGTTTCCTTTTAGGTAAGTAGCATTAGATCATCGCGACCGTTAGGCGTATAACTAAGCGGTCAACATGATGGCTACATTAGCGTGACACTTTGGTTGTCCGATACTCTTCATTCCCAAGTTGAAGATAGTATTTGGCCTGCGTGGTGTCATCAGCGCTAACTAAACTTTTAGAACCTTAATTGACCCATCTTGGCCATTAGAAGGTAGTGAGATGGCGGCTTTGGTGTAGACAGGGGTTGGTTGATACTCGATGCTATGCTCATTGAGATCGGACTTTTGGGACATTTTCGATCGACCACTTGGCGTCGTGTTGAAATAAGCGCCTCGAGAAAGATCTATGATATGAGATTCCTAGAACCGGTTACTATTATAGGGCAGGATGAACCGACTCAAACTTTTGGTGGGGTAATCACCTATACCTCATGCAAGCCTTAAACCTAGGCTCATTGTGTGAATTGTTTGTGTGTGCTAAACATGACATCATGACATCATTTGCATTGCATATCATCTCTAACTATTTCAAGGACCTAGGGATTTATCTTTGCTCTGTTTTGTAGGGATTATGGCTTCTAGAAAGACAATCCGAATCAACTTCATGGGTATCCTTCTCAACTCAAAATTGGTTTGAAATTCCGACCATGCTCGGTTCATCAAAGACATGGTTATCTACTTGATTTGGTTATCTCGGTTTTGAAGAAGATATGATGCATGTCTATTCCGGTTCTTTGATCCGAGCACCATTGCTTTACATTTCAGTTATCGGTTGGTTCCTACCTTGGAAGAGTTCTCTAAGCTACTTGGGATACCTATTCTTGATCAAATGCCATTCAGGTCTAGAAAATGTTCCTAAGTGCGAAGACATCGCATCGTACATCTTAAGCGCTCGGATATTGAAGCCAATTGGGAAACTAGAAGTGGAGTTAAGGGTTTACTTGCTAAGTTTCTAATTAAGAAAGCAGAGAGTTCCTCAAGGTTATGAGTTTCCATGCATTTGAAAATATTGTGGCCTTGCTAATTTATGGTTTGTTATATTTCCTAATTCGGATCAGTTCATCGATATCAATGCCATCAAGTTGTTTCTTACGTAATCCGATTGCCTACTTTACTTGGAGATGTCACGCATTCTCTCACACTCGTACTACTAGCGACAAGGAACTCTCATGTGTTGTATACGTTACTTTCAAGGTGGTTTATTTCGCACCTTCCTCCATCGATTTTGAAGAATGAACAAAGGTTGAGATGGTCTCAAGGTTGATGTCACTCTCTCATTCGGATATCCGTTGGAGCCTTTTCTCTCAAAGGACTTCACATTCATTGGCGTTGTGGAGAATTCCCTAATGTACCGCTACTTGGTATAAGGGAGGTATTACTTACAACCCTTCTCTAGCTCTCGTCGGTTTGGTTTTGCAGAAGAGATGGTCCACATGATATGCTTCTCCAAGATGTTGTGTTCGACTACAATCACGATCTCGAATGCAAGCGAAGGTTTATACATGCTTGGGGCATGGTAAAGAAGGCGATACCAAGACTTTGGGGCACCGAACTCCATTCCTTGGGAACCTTACCTCAAATGGGTGCGAGCTCGAGCTCAAAACCTCATGATGTCATTCACGCTGTTACGCGATAATTATGGAACTTGTTGCTATAGGTGGCGTACCTATCTTGTTCTCCATCGACATGCCTCACGATTTTGAAGACTTGAAGAGATCACGGATTCAACTTAAAGAAGAAAGGATACCTTTGAAGCTCGGTGTTACATGCGAGAAGAAAGTGTTAGAGTTGACAAAGCTACTTCATGAGGCGAAGCATCAATGCCTACATCGGCACCAAGAGGCCATGGGAGACTTAGAGCTTTAGGATGTTTATGTTTTCTTTTATTGTTTGAATTATCTCTTGTACTTAAAAAAAAAAAAGAATAATAAAAAAAAAGAAGTACTAATAAATGTTTGTTCATTGCTTGTTTAACAAATTTAAATCTCTTAGGTCCTTGAAAACATTGCATTGCATTTGCATAAACATCGCATAGCATATCATAACATTGCATCACAGGTACATTGGAGATTGGTTTTCTCATTAGCTCGCTATTTATTTTAGCAGAAATGGCTCTTGAGCAGATCAAAGATCTTCAAGCTCGAATGCTCGGTTTCGTGATGTTCACCAACTTGGTCCAAGGCCAAGAAGATCGAACAAGCTCATCAACAAGAAGAAGAAGGTTGTTGGTCTCCTCAACATGGGCGGGGCTACAAGGTGGTCCTAAAGTGGTCGATCGGATCGAGGCTCTCGAAGGAAGTGTCCATCTGGGGTACCAAGGGTGATGATGGTGACCGGTGAGCCAAAGAAAGAAAGAGGACCGCTACGATTATAGGCGATACTACGATGAAGATGACAAGTACAAACAACTTGAAGACCGTCGAATCTTGTGGAAAACACGAAGATGTCGGTGAACTTGATGATCGAGTCTTGTTCACGGTGTTGTGATTCCTCCCAAATTCAAAGTTCCACTTTTGCTAAGTATGGCGCATGTCTTGCCCTAAGTGCATTTGAAGTCCTATGTCCGGAAGATCAATCCCCATGATGAGAAGTTGTGGATGCACTATTTTCAAGAGTTTGTCGGAACTCGATTGGAGTGGTATTATCGGTTAGAGAATGGCCGTATCCGTGCGTGGGTGACTTGGTGATGCTTTCTGAGACAATATGAGTACAATCTTGAATTGACACCCACTCGCATGCAACTACAAAGCATGTCTATGGGTGTGACGAGAGTTCAAGGTATGCTCGAAATGGAGAGATCTAGCGGTGAGTTCAACCACCCTTGTCCAATAGGGAGTTGGTTGATATGTTTATGGGAACAACAGGCCCGTTCTTCAATCATCGATTGGAAATTCTTCATCGGATTCAGGTTGATATTGTGACGCATTGAAGGCGGTATCAAGTGGGAAGATTCGGTAGAGTCATCTTCAAATCTTTGCGAAGAAATCTTTTGGTGCTAAGAAAGAAGCTAATCTTTGTGTATGGTCGAAAAAGAGCCAAGACCGGCCGGCTCAATCGTGGGGCGGTTGTGATCTCGATCCTACATCGGCCTGACCTCGGTGAGCGGTAGCGTAACGAGCAGCGCCACGAGGCAGTTCTGAAGATCAACATGCCATTGTCATGAAGCCTTGCAACACATGTTGAAAGCGAGTTGATAACCTGCGGGATCCTCCTCGGAATGTCAACACTTCCTCTCAAGTACAATCCTAATACTAAGTGTGCTTACCATTCCAATAGCCAGAGGCACGACACGACAATTGTTGGGCTCGAAGAACAAGATTCAAGATATGATTGAAGCTAAGCAGTTGAGTTTGATCCTCTGTTGAGACTCAAGATGTGATCAATGCGCCTATGCCTAACCATGACAAGAGTTCCAATCTTTGTTGGTGGCGATACTTATGTTTTCAACATAGATGACTTGACCATTCCTCGATGGTATTAAGAAGAATTTGCTACAACGGTGTCGATCGGGATGTCGAGGTCGTTGGTGCCCATCGCACTTTGATGGATGTGCTTGGTTGAGAAGGCGTGTTCGATGCATGATGGATAGCAGTGAGATACTATTTACGAAACCACATGAAGAAGCGTGTGAAGAAATGTCTAAGTTGAAGATTGACAATGCGAGCAAGCTGTACCATCGTGTGGGATACCTTGGGGCAGCCAAGTGGAAAGTATGATTACATGGTGAAGTACTTTGTCACGATAGTTACAAAATTCCTATTGAAGATGTTAAGGCGAGGATGGGGTGACGATTTCCCGAAGACTATCTTGATGTTAACACTGATAAGGTTTCCTCTGGCGATCCTGTGCCTAGAGTGGCACCTCTCATTATCACTTCTCCAAGACCGGTTCCATATTCCTCGACAAAGCTATCCCTTGGAATTATGGGTGATGTTTACTATCATGGCGTCAAGCAAGACCCTCGACTATTGAAGATCTTCTTTGGGAAGTTACCATTCGACATTGACAACATCACGGATCGATAAGGTGACCCGAGCCGGAAGGGTATTCTCTCCGAGATCTCTCTTCCAAAGACACTGCGACTCATTTCGCATTCCACTACTCAACCAATATCCCGGCTAGAGGAAAGAACCGGTGACTCATCCGCTCGACCGAGTACCAAAGGAAGTTCTTGAAGACACCTCGAACAAGAAATGGAGGAAATTCTAAAGATTATCAAGAAGAGTGATTACAATGTTGTGGAGCAGTGAGACGAGACTCGTCAAAATCTCCATGCTTGCTCTGCTCTTGTGCTCCGAGGCTCATGCTAATGCCTTGGTGAAATTTCTGAAGAATGCTCACGTGCCACAAGACACTACCACTGACAAGTTCGAAGTTTGTATTGCTAGCCTGGCTGCCAACAACGGCCTAGGCTTCTCTGATGCTGATTTGACTCCTTCAGGAAAGAAACACAACAAAGCCTTGCACATCTCTGTCGAATGCAAGGGCGTTACATTGTCTCACGTTTTGGTTGACACCGGTTCTGCTTTGAATATTCTACCGAAGACTGCTTTTGATCGACTTGATGTCGAAGGGTTGGTTCTGAGACCCAGTTACATTATCGTGAGAGCTTTTGATGGTTCTAAGCGCGAGTACTTGGAAGCTCACTTTGCTGTTAAGTCGGTTCCCGGACTTTGACTCCACTTTCTTTGTCATGGACATCCGTCCACCTTACTCTTTCCTACTTGGGCCCTTGGATACATGGGCGGTACCTCTACCTTACATCATAAAGCTGAAGTACCGGTGAAAGGAAGGTTGTCACGGTATGTGGTGAAGAAGAATATATGGTCGGTCATCTCGGTCATTCCGCTATCTCGAGATGGAGGGTGAATTCTTGAGACTCCTGTCAAGCTTTTGAAGCGATCCCAGTCATGCCTATTGACTCTCCTGTCCTCTAAAATTCCATGAGCTCCACCTAGAATGGCCTCATTGAAAGATGCTCAGTGTTGTTGAAGAAGGAAGAGTACTATTTGGGTTGACTCACGATCTTCCTTTCAAATCAGACAAAGTGGTTTAGGCTTCACTATCAAGGGTCGGAAGATGATACGCAGCGTGCTTGCCAACTTCCTCGCATCAGGGGTAGAATCCATGCTATAGAAGGCGGCGACAACGGCCGACATCGAGTGGATCTTCGACTCTCGGATCATGGGCTCGGCAATTGGAAGGCGAAGGCGTCATACCAATCTCCTTTAGTCGGGAGTAATTGCTCTTGTTTTGTTACGCTTTTCGTATTTCTTTATGTTTGAACAATAAACTTTGAAAGCCTAGTGCCTTGCGGGCATCATGGCTCGTTTGCGAGGTTATTATCATCGTTTGCGTATTTTCATTCAATAAATTCGTTGGACTTTTGCATTCAATTGTTTGTTTTCTTTCTTTTACTTTATCACCCCTTCAAGCTATGTGTTTCTTACACACGTGATACAACTGGAATCACTCGAATCTAAGTCAATAACGACTATGCTAATGCTAAATATGACTTGATAATCCGATCTACCAAGCCGAAGGCGAAAGTGAGGAAGATTGTGAAGTGCCGGAGAACTTGCGGTTGCTACTGACGAGAAGGCGAGTTATCTGACCACCACGAAGAGCAAGTTGAGGTTGTGAATTTGGGTCTTGACGAAGGCAGAAAAGAGATCAAGATAGGGCGGGTCTTGAGCAGTGTTAAAGAAAGGTTGATTCGGATGCTACGAGACTATATCGAGGTTTTGCTCGGTCATACGAAGACATGCCGAGCTTAGACATTGATATTGTGGTACAGTTGCCAACAAAGAAGGTTTTCTCGATGAAACAGAAGGTTAGTCACATCGTCTGAAATGTTAGAAAATCAAAGCGAAGTTATGAAGCGGTTCAACTTGGTTTCTTAAATGTCACCTCTTATCCCGATGGGTTGCTAATGTGGTACCCGTGCCTAAGAAGGATGGTAAAGAATGCGAATGTGTGTGGATTAGAGACACGAATAAGCGAGTCCAGAAGGCGATTTCCCACTTCCTCGTATTGATGTTACGGTTGACAACACCGCTCGGCATGAGGTTTTCTCCTTCATGGATGGTTTCTCGGTTACAATCGGATCAAAATGGCTCCGAAGACATGGAAAGACTACTTTTGTTACGGTGGGGCACTACGCTACAAGGTTATGTCGTTCGGTTGAAGAGCGCGCCACATATCGTGCTATGGTGACATTATTTCATGACATAATTCATCACGAGATAGAGGTCTCGTCGGCGACATGATAGCTCGATCCGGTGAAGAAGAACATCTTGATCATTTGCGAAACTATTTGTGATTGAAGAAATGCAGTTGAGACTTAATCCCAACAAGTGCACCTTTGGAGTCGGATCTGGAAAAGTCCTAGGGTTTGTCGTCGATGAAGAGGTATTGAGGTTGACCCGCCAAGGTTAGAGCCATTCAAGAGATGCCGACTCCATAGGAAGGAAGTCGAGGAGGTTTCTTGGGCCGATTGAACTACATTGCAGTTCATTGCACATAGCGCTGCTTGTGAGCCAATCTTCAAGTTACTTAAGAAAGATCAAGTAGTGGAATGGAGCAGCGATTGCGGATCGCTTTGACAAAATCAAGGGTACCTCTGAATCCTCCCATCACGATGCGCCTACAGAAGGAAGACCTCTTATCATGTACTTGGCGGTGTTAGAGAACTCAATGGGGTGTGTGTTGGGGCAACATGGCGAGTGCAGTCGAAAAGAGCATGCAATATACTACCTTAGCAAAAGTTTACCATTGTGAAACAAGATACTCACGACTTGAGAAAACTTGCAGCGCTTTGGCTTGGTTTCATGACTAAGGCAGTATATGTTGACTCACACTACCTTGTTGATTTCCAAGATGGATCAGATAAAATACATCTTTGAGAAACCGACTCTCTCGGGAAGAATAGCAAGATGGCAAATGATCTTGACCGAATATGACATCCGTACACTTCTTAGAAAGCGATCAAAGGAAGTGTAATGGCCGATCATTTGGCTCAAGCCGTAGATGACTATCGATCTATGCGGTTAATTTCGAGCGAAGATGTCTTGCTAGTTACATATTATGAAGAACCGAGGCCAGACGAAGGACACGAACAAGGATCCCGATGGACCATGGTTTTGATGGAGCCTCAAGCGCTTGGCAATGGCATTGGTGCCATCATCACATCCCTGCAGCGGACATACTCCTTTCACCGCAGTTGTGTTTGATTGCACCAACATGGCGAGTCTGAGCGTGCATCATGGGTCTTAAAACTGCTATTGACTTAGAATCAAGTTCTTACAAGTGTATGGAGACTCGGCTTTGGTGATCGGTCAGTTAAGGCGAGTGGGATCGAAGCATCCGAATCTCGTTCGTATCGAGCATGTTGAGTTTGATCCCTACTTGAAGAGATTACTTTCAATCATATTCCACGAGAAGAGAATCGGTTGGCGAGCGCATTAGCTACCATGTCGTCTATGTTCAAGGTCGGATGGGACAGGGCTCCCCGGATCATCATTGAGAGGTTCGGAACCCGGTATTGTTGTGAGCTTGGCGGAGAGAGAAACCTTGGTACTATGGCGTGAAAAGGTATCTTGAGACTCGGGAATATCCAGAGGGCATCATCAATTATAAAGTTCATAAGAAGATTTGCATCTAAATTCTTTCTCGGATGACATATTATACAAAGCATGACCACGACTTGTGCTTACTCATTGTGTAGACGAGAGCACAATCGTATCATGGAAGAGTTACGAGTAATTTGGTACCCTCCGGTGGAC
The DNA here is from genome assembly GCA_021764765.1 of Vicia sativa. NCBI lineage: Eukaryota > Viridiplantae > Streptophyta > Magnoliopsida > Fabales > Fabaceae > Vicia > Vicia sativa. The sequence goes on along the minus strand of CM038794.1, from coordinate 88,003,639 downwards.
ACACTATGGCTAAGAAGATTTTAAACGAGGTTATTATTGGTCTACCATGGAAGGCGATTGTCACGTATGCTCGATCTTGTCACAAGTGCAGTTATCCGACAAAGTGCATACCTCCGGTACCTCTGAATGTTTTAACTTCTCCTTGGCCTTTTGCAATGTGGGGCATTGACATGATCGGAGAGATTAAGCCTGACTTCCAATGGACATCGTTTCATCCTTGTGGCAATAGACTATTTCACCAAGTGGGTAGAAGCGACCTCGTATGCATCATTACCAAGAATGTTGTGGCTCGATTCATCAAACATAATCTTATCATCGGTATGGCACTCACGAAAGGATTATCACGGATAACGGCTCAATCTCAACAACAAGATGATCACTTAGAACTACTGCACGGTTCAAGATCAAACATCACATTCTTCTCCATATCGGCCTAAGATGAATGGCGCGATGGAAGCCGCCAACAAGAACATTAAGAAGGTTATCTGAGAAAATAGCGGTGGCGTACAAGGATTGGCATGAAATGTTACCATTCGCTCTTCATGGTTATCGCACTTGACCACGAACATCAGCGAGGGCCCCTCTCTTGTCTGCGGTATGGGCCGTCTTACCCATCGAGGTTCAATACCCTCGACGAGTCCTCGGGAGGCGGTGGGCGAAGCGATTGGGTCGAGACTCACCTTGACGGATTAACTTGATTGATGAGAGCGGCTCGCGTCCATACGCCGTAGACAGTTTATCGAGCGAATGATCGGAGCATTTAACAAGAAGGTCGAACAAGAGTCTACCAGTCGGTGATCTAGTAGTCAAACACATCATTCTTCCACAGGTGATCCGAGGAAAATGGACTCCCACCTCGAGGACCATTTGTAGTCAAGGCAGTATTTTCGTGAGCTATGATACTTAGCACCATGGATGGTGAAGATTTCCCACACACAGAGCGGACATAGTCAAAAATACTACGCATAAAATAGACCCGCTGGGTCGGCGAACCTAGGCAAAAATAAGGGCATCTGGCGAACCAAAAGGGTTCGGGCAAAAATAAAGGATATATACAAAACATGTACACCGTAGTCGAAAACACGAAAGCGGCTTGGGCAAAAGGGTATCGGTGGTGAAAACAGAAAAGGCGGTCTAGGCAAAAGTTAGGGATTTAAGCGTGCGACTATGTCTCTTCGGATCACTGCTTCGAGACTACTATCGGCATTCAAGATTCAAATGGCGAAGATCGTCTACTCACTTTCTCGTGACAGGAGATGAGATAGTCGAAATATATGAGTACTAGCATAGTTGGAACTTAACGAGATTGTTTCCGCATAGCTTTTACCTTTCTTGTGTATAAAACTACTTGGCCATACATACTTTCGAATAAACTCAAAATTCTTTCTCTTTACAATTTTGTTGTTGTCATTTGCAATAAGTCCAACGTGTGCTTTGAATGACTATACGCATTTGACAATAAGAATCTAATCGCAAACATACGAAAAATGAACATACAAAAGTACTTACTACGGGCTCCGGGAATTGAGATGATGGCGAAAGTCACCAAATAGTCCCAGCATGATCCCCACAAAGGTGTCACTCACCACCTCCCAGTGGTATATGTTAATCCTGGCGGTGATTCCACTCAACCGAAACAACGTTACATCGGTCTCAGCGGTAACACTTCATCCCCATGAGATATTTCTCAATCCTCTCCCTTCTCCCGGCGGTATCGGACTCAAAACTTGGTCGGATATGCATCGGAGAAAACATACACCTTTATTCCCCGCTGAGATTACAACGGACTCGGACTCTTCTAGCCGGTCTCTCACAACTATCAAATACCCTCGTGAGATCTACACTCGGAATCCCAGTAGAGCATCTCCTAAATTTCCTCGGCGGGATCTACATACAAGGTCCCAACAAATTGCCTCCGGACTCTCCTAGCGAGGTCTATGAGATCTCCAACAACGAGCTTCTCAATCTCTATCTTCCTCAGCGGTATCTAGGCTCGGGACTTGGTCGAGATAGTGCATCGGAGGAATCCGGATATCTCTCCTCCTTCAGGCGGGGTTTCCACCTACCTGATTCCCAATGGGTCGAAATCTTCAAACAAAGCATCCACATCTTTTTCAAGATGGATATGTTTTGAAATATCACAACATTCATTTCTCATAAAATCATACTTCATGCATATGTCATTCATATACAACGCCATGCATCATACTTTGCATAAAACTACAGATGTTCTATCAAAGTTTCTCTTGTTTTCCAAAAGCAGTGTGATTAAACGGCCTTGAGCAGGTCGAGGATTAAGCCCGAACCGGCGGAAAACTATCTGAAAGACCACACTTGGTTGTCCTCCGGCGACTAGTCGAGTTAAGCCCGAACCGGCGGAAAACTATCAGAAAGACCTCCTGCGGTTATCCTCCGATAGAGGCAATGGATCAACACCGATGCCTGAGGAAGCTATCCATTTTCCAACTACAATTTCCTCTCGGAGTAATCGGCCAAGATTTATTACGACCTCTTATTATCAGACTCTGATGCGGTGCGACTCGGTTGCTGGATGGCATTTTAAGCCCGTCTCGGCTACTTATCAACATCTCTTCACTTCGAGAATCTGCATATATGGTTAAAAATCAATACAAACCAACAATATTATTCAAAGTGAACACAAAGTCTAACGTCGACTCCTTGGATGGCATCCTAAGCCCGTCTCCTCTCCGTTCGGGAACATCTGAGTCTAACATCGACTCACTCCCGTATCGACCTTTCGGATGGCATCTTAAGCCCATCTCCGTCAATTCTCCTATCAACATTCTCGAGTCTAGCGTCGACTCGTTCCCAGTGAAGTCTCAACTTCTCCAAATGGCATCTGTAAGCCCATTCCGCGTCATCGTGATAGCGAGTGCAAATTTTCGGTGTACTCGGTGTTCAATCATGTTCTACCTCCGGTCGCGAAAGACAAGCGTGTCAATCTAACCCTCCGTACAAGAAGATTGAGCAGGCGGTGTCATACCCAAAATTTTCCCTCCATCTATTCAAAGATTTCATGCATCTATGCTCGAGGTTCCTCGAGTTGATCGGACAAACTCTCTCCTAGACAATCAACCCGAACTAGGGTTTGGTATCTCTCAAGTCAAGATGAGGTTCCAACATCTCCAAAGGCCTCCATGCCTCCTCATATGCTTCAAAGATTCTCCATGTCAAGTTTCAATTGCCTGAGTCAAGTTTCCTCGGACAATTGTTCGGATGGTTGAAAATCGGGTCTATTGGACAAAAGTCAAGCATGGTCAACATCTGTCAAAACTTCGATTTTGGTCAACATCCTCATTTTGAAGTTACAATCATCATTTGATCAAGGGTTGGTCATGATTCATCAAGAAAACTCAAGATTTGCTCAAAGTCAAACTTTCTAAATTAGGGTTTGGGTGAACTGTTGATCATAACTTTCTCATACTTTCTCGAAATTTTCCCATCAAAGCTCATTGAAGGAAATTCAATTCTCTACAACTTCATGTCTCACAAGAATGTCCAAAAATGCTTCATTTGAGAGGTATAGCTCAAACATTCAGGTCATTTTCAAAGTCAACAAAAGTCAACCTTTTGTTTTGAAGATATATTGAGCATGGTAACTCAATTGAGATGAGACCAAATACATTGTTTAGAGGACTCTTAGAGCTTTCCAAAAGTCCAAGAACACTCAAAAATGTGGAAAATTGAGCAAGTTACACCATTCACAAGTTGAGCGATTTTGGAAGAATGCACAAAGAGATACTTCAAAAATCAAATCTTTTGCAAATGGGCCTATTTTTCTTCATCCTAACTTGTTCCTCATGCAATTAGGAATATCCAAGCCCAATGCCACGAATTTTTGATTTATTTTCTATTTAATTTGTAATTTATTTATTTAAATGCAAATTAAATCTTAAAATAAATTATAAAATCAAAGTTAATTGGAAGATTGATTTTATTGCTTTCTTGTGATCCAATCAACCCATAAATGCCGACAATTTGAAATTAGGTCAAATTTGGCAAGATTGGATTGAAATTGGACAAAATTTGAAAATTTGATTTCATGAGAATATCAAAATTTGATTTCCATTGAATGTTGATCAATTCTTTCCAAAAACCATTCAAATCCATCCGGTATAAATGCATGATGCATACCACCGAATTAGGGTAGAAATTTTGGCTCGAGAACCCTATTCCAAAGCTCAAAAACCGTGGCAAGCAAGCAATTGGAATCACACTTCCGACCATTTTCAATCAATTTTGAGGTGTCTAACACATTCCTTGACATCTCGAATCGATCAGATCCTTACATCATCCAAAACATCAAGAATCACGAAAAATTTGGTTTGTTCTTGAAATTTCAAAATTCGATTTCTAACATTCATGCATTATTAACTTGTTTTGATTGTTTGTTTGTGATTAGAATCAAGTTTACAAGCGATCGGGCAAGCCAATCGATGTTCCATGGCACAATCGAGATATACCATATCTAGGGTTTGAGCTCGAATGGGGTTTTGTTTAAATGGAAAAATTGGACAATAGGACCTATACCATCGTGTTGAACGATCTAGAATCGAACCATGCCTTTAGAACTTATTTATATTATGTATCTTTGGATTTTGATTGTAGCCGGGGACATAGCGTCGAGCAAAGCCGTGGCGAAAATTCAAATATTTGAAAGGTTGAAGGCAATGCAGCGGCGGGAGGAAGCAAGCGACGTGTATATTCCACTCAATCCATTTCCAAGCGATAGAACATACCCATTTCGGTTGGTTGACATGTTGGATCTTAAGGTTTGAAAGGGATGTCTCGATTCGATTCTGGTTGAAATCCTTTTCTCACTTTTACAAAACTCTATTTTCCTATTTTCTTTTATTTTAATATTTTCCATTCATTTTAATTTCTTTTCATATTTTTATTACTATTAAAAAATACCAAAAATATTTTCTTTTGCATTTATATTCTAAAAACCTTTATTTAATTTAATAAATTAAAAATATAATTTTGCATGCATATTTATTTTATTTTATTTTAGCATTTAGATCATTATAAATTGCATTTTAATTATTAAATCTTTTCCAAAAATCCCAAAAATTATTTTAGCTTATTTATCTTATTTCCGCATATATTAATTTTCTCATATTAAAATTTGCATTTTCTAACATCTTCTCTTATTTCGATTTTATCATATTTCAGATTTTCTTATTCTTTCACAGGTTGCTCCGATTCGGACGTTTTTCTTTTATCGTTTTATTTTTCCAATAATGTAATTGCTCATGGGTTGTAATAGCTTTAATTAGGATTTTACTTTCCGCATTTTAAATTATGTATCTGCCCCAAAGCCATGTAATAGCGTAGGATTTACCTTTCGCATCTTTACATTCCATTTTACTTTCCGCACCTATAAATTGCTAGTAATTAGGCGTGTATGGCAAGATAATAATTGGACATAGCTCACACTAATCTTCAAGATAAAATATCTGAATTTGACACACTTCTCTCACACACGCACCCCTTAGGGTAATTCTCTCTCGTTGCCTTTGCGAATTCAAAATGGTCATGTCCCTCGAGCGTAGAGGTATTCTAGCCGTTGCCTTCAAACAAATCATCATAGTCCCTTGATACAAAGATCATAAGACCCACGATGTAAGCTTAGAATACATGATCTTGACCCTCGATTGTAGCCTACGAAAATGATGATAGTCCTTGAAGTGCTAGGATACTTCCTACAAGTTGCTTTCTATGACCATCAGGTGTCCCTTGAATGTCCGCTTACATCCAGCGAATGGAGCTACCTACTAACTAATGGTATGGCTAGCTATTCTAAAGGAATGTAAATGCAACGACCAATTACGAGGTGGGTAAATAAGTCTTTTAGTTGCTCGCTCTATCAAATGCTTTTCGCACACACACTTTTTCAAAGTTCAAATTCTTGTCAAAGCGAAACATTTCCAAACACTTTGTATACACTCCTACATGAGTCATTACAAAGTCAAAGCGAAATACCTCTTTCAAAACATTTTGTCAAACACACGGAAAGCAAATTTTAAAAGTGATCTAGAGCAACTAAGAGCCGTAGATAACTACGGATGGAAAGTGCTAATACCTTCCCTTTTCATAACCATTCTCCCGAGAATCTAACGAAGGTCTTTTTACATTACTTTTACCTTCCTTAATTGGATAAAAATAAAAGTCGGTGGCGACTCTTGCTATCCGCACATTTGGATACAAAATCCTACAAAGTCGGTTCAGGTATCACAATTGAATGGGATTGTTCAACAAACTTGAGAAAGATCAAGATGATTCGGGAGAAGATGTGGACTTCTCAGTCGTCAAAAAGTTATCGTGATAAGAGGAGGAAAGATCTTGAGTTTAATGAAGGAGACCATGTGTTCATGAGTTACTCCAATAGCGGGTATTGGTCGAGCTTTGAAGTCGAAAGTTGACTCAGTGCTTTATTAGTCCGTTTGATTACCAAAGAGTTGGGAAGGTTGCTTATCGGGTTGCTTTACGCGTCACTTGCAAATTTGCATGATGTTTTCCATGTATCTCGATTGAGGAGGTACATTGCGGATCCACATGAGATTCAAGTAGATGATGTTCAGGTGCGGGATAATTTGACTGTTGAAGCAGTGCCTGCAAGGATTGAGGATCGGAAAGTGAAGCAATTGCGAGGTAAAGAGATAGCACTGGTACGAGTAGCTTGGGGACGACCAGCTGAAGGAAATGTAACTTAGGAGCTGGAGAGTCAGATGAAGGACTCGTATCCCGAACTTTTCGTCTAAGGTATGTTTTCGAGGACGAAAACTCTTTTAGTGGGGGAGAGTTGTGACACCCCGATTTAATTTAAATATTAAATAAGTGAGGATTTAATTATTTAATTAAATGAAGTCTTAAGTATTAATTTCAGTTGGATTAATTGGGTCATTTAATAAAGAAAGGATTGGAGGTGTAGGAGTAATTAGTGGGTATGAGGAGTAAATTACTCTACTTTACTAATTATTATTATTTCATTTTATTTGGAAAAATAAAGGAACATTAAAAGGAGAATAAAAAGGAAAATAAGGGAAAAATAGGTTTTTGGGCCTTTCAAGAATTGGAGAGAGGAAAAGAGAGAAGAAGATGGCAGAAAGAAATCGAAGATTCATTGAGTGGCGGTGATTTCGTTCGGTTAATATGTTTTATGGGTTTTGAGAATCAATCGGGTAGTCGGTATGTTAGAGAATTGATCATAGGTTATAGATTGAAAACCCTATTTTGTGTCGATGTTTGGGATTAGGATCATCTAGTGTGTTGAATGAACAATAAGGATGAATAAACCATGTTGTTGGATGTTAAAATGGTGTGAAATGATGATGAAATTGTGTTCCTAATATACCAAATCGTATTAGTATGTTTGGAAGTGATAAAAGATACATAATCTTTGTCAAAAATAATAAAAGCATTACGGAGGTCGTAGGAACCGGTTCCTGAGGGAGGAACCGAGTTCAGTCATTAAATTACAAAAGCGGGAAAAATAGGCTCGAGACGGTTCTGTATGGGTGAACAGGGTTCCCATACAAAAACCGAGGGGCGCCTTTTGAAAACTTTCGGGAACGGTTCTGTATAGGTAGGCAGGGTTCCATGTGCATTTTCAATTTTCTAAAACTTCAAAATTCATATTTTCTAAACCGTAACTCAGATTCGAATGCCGTTTTCGGCGTTATTTCCTAAATTTCAAATACTACCTTTTGAAAAGAAAAACATTATTTTGCTAAATTATTTTAAAAATGGTCGCTCGATTTTTGAAAAGAATGAGTAATTAAGGATAATGAGAACTATTATGAATGGTATGAGTTACGATGAGGTATTGATGCTTCGGTGTTATATAATTGCTATTCATTTTGATTGAATGAGATACGGTGATTGACATGATGTGATTTGTATTAATGTCGTGATATGTGAAATGATGATGGCATGCTTTTATGATGCATGCATATACATTTTTAATTTGGTTCATTCCATTGTGCTTGATGGTGGTTGAGCCATAGACTTACCGGAGGTTGAGGTAGTGAGGCTGGATTCTTGACCCAATAGCTATGGTGAATCATGAATTACACTGTCTATCCACATGTAGCGGGCGGTGTGTGTGAACTCGGTTCACGTTTGGTACCACATGCATAGAGTGCATTGCATATGGGATTGTAACATGCTAGGATGGATTCGGTGTTGCAATTTCCATTGTTTAGTTATATACATGTTCATGTGAACGCCTTGTGCATTGATTATGACTTGTGTTTGGTTAATAAATTAACGTATCTGTTTATTCCGTTGTATTCTAGAAATGTATAATGCATATTATATTGAATTGGAATATCACCCTTACTCAACAATTTCAGATCCGAAGTGATTAGCTGCATTGGAGTTGGTGAGGATAGCTCAACATTGAGTCGAGTTGATTTAGTCCGTGTCGTCATCGGTGCTCGGTAGATGTAACCTTTGGGGAGGCAGTTGTTTGATTCTTTAAATGGATACTTCTTAATTGTTTTTGAATTTTGTTGATTTATCATCCTGGAATAACTGTTGAATGATGTATTCAGGATTTTTGGTTATGTTTACATTTTCGCTGATAAACATGATGTTGAGTATGATTTATTAATGATTTTATCCCTCAGTGAAGGCATGACACCTGTTTTGTAAATTCTTATGATTTAAATTGTGGCGCCTCTTTAATTTGAATGGAACTCTGATTATTATTTATAAAACGCGGGTAAATAGAAGGGGGTGTTACACTTTCGACCAAACTTGTCATATTGCCCCAACACACACCTCACTTAATTCTCTAATACTGTTAAGTACATGATGAGAGGTCTTCCTTTGGCTAGTGGCATCAGGATAGAAGGTGCTTGTAGGTATTCCTTGATTTTGTCAAAAGTTGTATGGAAATCGTCGTTCCATTTTACCACTTGTTCTTTCTTCAATAACTTAAAGATTGGATTACAAGTAGATGTTAGATGTGAAATGAATCAGGCAATGTAATTCAGTCATACCAAGAAACCTCTGACTTCCTTCTCGGTATGGGCAGCTGGCATTTCTTGAAAAGCTTTAACCTTAGAGGTGTCAACTTAAGTACCTTTACCACTGACAACGAATCCCAGGAGCTTGCGGACGACTCCAGGTGCATTTTCTCGGATTAGGTCTCAATACATTTTCTTGATCTATCAAATAGCTTTCTCAAATGATCAATATAATCTTCTTTGATTTGTGATCAAGCTATCATGTAAATCGGCGTAGACCTCTATCTCGTGATAGATCATATCATGGAATAAATCCACCATAGCGTGTTGATATGTTGCATGACGATACATTGAAGCGGTAGCGACAAGCAAATAGTTGGTATTATTTTCCGGTGTGATATATCGGGTTAGGTTATATCGTATCGTGTCAAAGAGATTGGTTATTGATTAGGTGATTACGACAATTCTACCGTTAATTAGTTTGGGATTAAAAGAAATGAAAATAAAAGGGAAACAAAATGAACAAAAGTATAAAGGATAGCGGCTAATCCGGACAGATGTAAACTACAAATCACGGACTTAAATCTACCACCAGTTATACTCGGCCTACAATACTCCTCTGTCATCACATACCTCTCACAACCTAAGCTATTTCTAACCCAAATTGAGAATCCTCCGAATCATCTCAATATCCATTTACGGCCTATCTCACAACGCAAGTCAGATGTGTCGACATTACCCGTCTAACACTTCACCAGCATGAGGCATTAAGATTAGATACTCTATAGTGAATGTCGACTCTAAACCCATTTCTAGCATTTAGAAACTATGAGATAATCATCAAGGTAAGAATCTAAGCAATCTACCTCTAGTAGCTCAAATCCCTAACATAGAGTAAAAACCTAAAACAATCACCAACATAGATTAAGTAAAACAAACTTTATACAACGCAAAAGGGCTGAAAATATACATGAGTTAGAGAATATATACATACAAAACCCAACAAAAGAGATTACAAAGAGAAGATAAAGTGGAACCAAACATTTCTTGGTTTATCGACACCAATCGTGAGGATTCGACTCGAATCATCCAATCTGAGCTCGATGTTGTTTTCTAAGCTCTCTAGACCAAAAATGATATTGATGGTGTTGGGACTCAAAACTACAACCCATGACCTAAAAATGTGTTTTAGCCTTTTAAAAATTCTAAAATTGCATGGCGCGCTTAGCCTAGTACTTTTGCTTGTTGATCTGCGTTGTCGGGGAAAAAATCGGCTTCTTGTTTTGCCATAACTTGAGAACATCTTTCGAGTGCGCCGAATTGAGCGTTGGAAAGATTATTCAATGCTATATCTAACAATGAATGAATATCAATCAAATTAATGATTTGAAATATTTGAAAAACTCATTCTTTGCTTTATGTGTTCTCTTTTATTGCTCAAAATCATGCGTTTGAAGCCTTGTCTTCGACACTTTATTACTCAATTCTCCAATTTTGAATGAATACCTACAAAAGAGATGAAAAACTATCAAATGATACAATATTTACACAAAAACTCAATTATTCTATTATGTACGCATTGATACAAAAAGCGGGGGATTTATTCGAAGAATATCAACAAAAGAACGGATAAGTGCCACAAAATGTATATACAAAATAACTATATTTTGACACTTATCAACTCTCCCCAACTTGACACATTATTTGTCCTCAAACAAAGTCAAGTAAACCTAAAGAAACAATGAATGATAATCAAAGAATCACGAATCAACAAGTTTTTAGCGGAAAACAAATGTATGGTTGGGACGAAAAATTTACCACAAATACAAACTTACCATTATACTACAACAATAACATATAAGCAAACAAATCTAAGTACAAAAATCATGCAAAACATTCTAAAACAAAACAAGCTCAATCATGAATCACACCTAGCAAAAATTTATAGGTAGATGAAGAACATATAAAGGTGAGGATAAAAAACACTCCTCCTGAATCTTACAAACAATAGACCAAATTATGCATTCATCCAAAAATATATTGAAAATACAAATGCAAAATCACAATGGCTTTTCAAGGTTGTAATGTAACTGGTTAACAAACAAGTGATAAGTCCTAAAGCTAATCAAAACAAAACTTGCCTAAACCTAAGGATGATCAACTCCCAAAGTTCCAAACAATATAATTTCAATCAAACTTATTCTTCATCACAAATTTCATACCAAACACACCTCACTTATTAACATAACATTATTCCTACTCTTTTTGTTTTTCTTTTTCAAAGCTTTTCTCTTTTTCTTACATTTCACTTTTTCTTTTTATTCTCGCCTAACCTCATACAACCACAATATAGGTATATAAATATTGCTCTCCCCAACTTGATGTCAACCAACATTAATGTGTGAATACTCCCTACTTTCTAAGGCAAGGTAAAAATCCATACAACAACATATAGTTGAGGGTTCAAGAAACAAAGAAATCAACATCCATACAAAAAAAAGTGAATTGACACTCATAAAAAAGCATCAAGTTCAAATAAAAATGGATGTTGATAAAAGTTCAAAGGGGCAAACAAACGTTCACACACTCACAAGGTGAATTAAATATTTGGCCAAGGTAGTTATGCTCAAAATCAACAATATGCCTTGATCATTTCTTGCTATCATACAATCAAAACAAACGAAAAGATTAAGCATAATAAAATCGATTAAAACAAGAATGTGGACTCTCAGCATATGTAAACAATGGAAAGTTGCCTCACATTTATGGTTAAAAAGGGTACTAAAGTGATTCAATTCATGAGCAAGTAGTGCAAAAAGAATGAATGGCATGGTAATTGTACATGTAAGTGTTTTTTATGTTGGTTTTAATTTTTGGTAAAACTAGTGTTTGTCGATGTCTTGGTGATGTCATGATATTGAGTTGAAGATAAATTACGGGAAGAGCTATCAGTCTGACTCGAATTTGTTGTGAACTATTATCTTTGGAAATCGCAAGAAGATTGGTGATGTCATGACCAAAGTTATGACATTTTGTGACATTCTTTGTTATGCATATTTACTTTACACGAGAGTTTTCGGGAATTCTGTTTGAGTTGTTTTATTATAGATTATGTTGTTGATCACACACTCCGTGGCTCACGAGGTTAACCTTGTTTTAACCCTAAATTGGTTTGTTAAAAGACCAAGTCTTTAGGTTAAATTAATTTAACCTAGTTATAATTATGAAGTCCAAATTGAAGTCTACGCTTTTGCTTTTATATTATGAAAACCACGATATTCTTTTGCCTGCCTTTTCTTAGAAGATTAGCGTTGTTATTAATTGTGTATCCTACTTATTCTTGTAGCCAAGAAATTATAATTTGATAAGTGACTTGGAGTAGGATTTGATTGTAAGGGTTGTTTATCACTCAAAGCTTTGAAACACAGTGTTGTGTCTCTTGATTAAAGCTTTGAAGCAAAATCAAATATATTTATTGAAGAGTGTCTTCAAAATTCAATTAATCAATAGGTTGATATCTTCTACTTGATTGAGGGGAGTGAGTAGGAACTCGGGTCTAAAGTAGGACTTAGATTGAAGTTGCATCGGGTAGGTCTTAAGTGAAGGAGATAAAACTGGTTGGTTTATTCTTTAATTAATACTACTTATAGTGATTTCCTCTACGGCTTGGTAGCCCTCGGATATAGGTGTAGTTACACAGCTGAACTAGGTAAACAATTGATTGTGTTCTTCTTGTTTTAATTTCTTGTGTGAATTATTAAGCGATTTGTCAGAATCTGGTGTCATAACATTCTACATGACATTACGTGTCTGCAGAATTCCCTAGTGGCGAATGACAAGTGCACATTATTTATAGGTTGAGATCTAGGGATATTATTTTTGCGTTATGGACAAGGAAGGAGGATTTGCAGGCGGACCACCTATTATGGTGATAGCATTTTATATAGTATATTTGATTTAATTTTCATAAATAATGTTAGTATTTTTATTTAATTATTTCATTTATTTCCATATTACATTGGTATTTTATTGTTTCGTTATTTTATTTTAATTAGACAAATTGAGCAAAGTGAAGAAATTGAGAGAATTATTTAATTAAATGTGCAAAGAAATGAAGAAAAGGGGGTGTACAAAGCGAGGTGGATTAAGGATCGAGTAAAATCAACAACCGGGCCCAAAGCGCGAGGCCCAAGCAAGCCAAAACAA